>JAODAL010028649.1:0-52961 GCA_025379985.1 Phyllomedusa bahiana
TTGCCCCCAAAAATTGGGGGGTTTTTTTTTAGGATTGTGGCCCTAAAGCCCAATTTTTAGGGTTTTTTGAGCTAAAACCCGTATTTTTACAGATTTTGCGCTTTAAAAGTTATTGCGTTTGGTTTTTTGCCAAAAATTTTTTTTTAGGTTTTGCCCCTAAAAAATTTTTTTTATGGATTTTGGGCTAAAAATATGTTTTAGGGTTTTTTCCCGGTAACACCTTTTTCGTTTTCCCCGCAAAAAAACTGTTAAGGATTTTATCACCAAAATCCGTAAAAAAAAAAAAAGAACTTTAGTGCCAAAATCTGTAAAAAAAAAATTAAATTTTAGGCCCAAAACCCCCCAAAAATTTTTTTTTTAGTGAAAAAAAATACGAAAAAAAAGCATATTTTGCGCCAAGCAAGAAAACTTTAAAGAGCCAAAATCCGAAAAAAAAAAGTTTTTAGGGGTTTAAAACCCGTAATAAAAATGTCTTTTAGCGGCAAACTATGAAAAAAATTTTTTTGCGCAAAAGCAAGATAACTTTAGAAGACCCAAAAAAATCCGTAAAAATACTATTTTGCGTAAAGTGTATTTTTGCGAAAAAAGCAAAAAAATTTTTAAATAGCGCTAAAATCCGTAAAAAAGTTTTTGTGACAAAACCCGTTAAAAAAAAAAACGTATTTTTAGCAAAAAAAGCAAGATACTTTAAAAGGCCCAAAAACCCTTTTAAAAAGAATATTTTTTGCGTCAGAAGTGAGATATCTTTATTAGTGCCAAAATCGAAAAAGAAAAGGATTTTAGCCCCAAAAATCCAAAAAAAAACGGATTTTGGCCCAAGATCCGAAAAAAAAAAGTTTTTTTTTAATGTCAGAAGGAGATATCTTTTTTGCCCCAAAAATGTTAAGAAAAGGATTTTACCCCCAAAATCTTTTTAAAAAAAAGTATTTTTTGTGAAAAAATTGAATTCGAAAAAAATGTTAGGCCCAAAGCATGATCTTTTTATTAGAAAGCTACAAAAAAGGAACATCAGAACTTGTATGAAAAATTTGATAGTTTTAAAACCCCTTATTAATCCCCCACTATAGGGGACTTGGGTCTTTGGGAAAGGGTTTTCATTGAAAAATCGCGGAAAAAAAAAGCGCCAAAAGACGTCGGCGTTTTCAAGGGGGTTTTCCCGAGCTATGGGGGGACAGCGGGACGTTCCAAAAAAGAGCTATGGGGGGGCAGCGGGGGTTTTTACAGAGTCTTTGGGAGAAGGGGCGTTTCACTAAGAGTCTATTTGGGGACAGGGGCCCCAAAAAAAAAGTTTTCATAAGAGTTATGGAGAGGGGGAGTTTCACTATGAGTCATGGGAGACAGCGGGGCGTTCTCAATAAGAGTCATGGGAGACGGGGAAGTTCCTACAGAGCTTGGGAGACAGCGGGGGTTCTCATAAGAGTCATGGGAGACAGCGGGTTTACTAAGAGTCTATGGGAGACGCGGGGCGTTTTTACCCAAGGTTATGGGGGAAGCGGGACGTTCAATAAGGGGTCTATGGGAGAAGGGACGTTTATAAGAGTCTTGGGGACGCGGGAGTTCTATAAGAGTTATGGGGGACAGCGGGACGTTTCACTAAGAGTTAGGGAGACGCGGGGAGTTCTATAAGAGTCTAGGGAACAGCGGGAGTCTACTAAGAGTTATGGGGAAAGGGGACGTTTCACTATGAGTTTGGGAGGGCAGCGGGAGTTCTACTAAGAGTTATGGAGACGGGGAGTTCCTTTTCTATAGGTCTATGGGAGACAGCGGGACGTTCACTTAGAGTTATGGGGGGACGGGGACGTTTTTACTATAGAGTTATGGGGAGCAGGGGGTTTTACTATAAATTATGGGGGACAGCGGGACTTCTTACTATAGGTTATGGGAGGGCAGCGGGACTTTTACTTAGGTCTATGGGGGACAGGGGAGTTCTTCTATAGGTCATGGAGACAGCGGGGTTCTTACTATAGAGTCTATGGGGACGCGGCGTTTTATAAGAGTCTATGGGGGGGGGAGTTCTTATATAGAGTCTATGGAGGCGCGGACGTTTTTTATATAGAGTCTATGGGGACAGCGGGAGTTCTTATTTGGTCTTGGGAGACAGCGGGACTTCTTTACTATAGAGTTATGGGGGACAGCGGACGTTCTTACTATAGAGTCTATGGAGGCAACGGGAAAGTTTTTTACTATAGAGTCTATGGGAGCGGGGGGACGTTCTTACTATAGAGTCTATGGGAGGCAGCGGGACGTTCTTGATATAGAGTCTATGGGAGACAAAGGACGTTCTTACTATAGAGTCTATGGGAGACAGCGGAGACGTTCTTACTATAGAGTCTATGGGAGACAGCGAGACGTTCTCACTATAGAGTCTATGGGAGAGGTTTTCAGTCGTTTTTAGAAAACGAAAAACGCTGAAAAAATGGACGTTTTTCTGTGAGGTAAACAGAGCCTAATGTGCACGGAGGAAGTGGGCGGTCCCTCTCCTAAAGCGTCCCCGGCGGAACAGCAGGAGAATCAGAGAGGTTCCACTGCTCTGCTCCCAGCCCTCACCTGCCTGTGCTGGCTTCATCCTCCTGCCGGCACAGTAAGAGAAACTTCATTACAGTCAAATAGCGCACTTTATATCTTATACATATAGTGTGCGCCTGTAATGGATTTACCTCAAGACTTGAGACTGGCCTGTGATGTGTTTACCTCATGGTACTTGAGACTGGCCTGTGAGGCAGACATGCTGGGACTTGTTGTTCTGCAGCAACTACTATGGGACCACAGGATACAACACTAGATATGCTTTCAGTTTTGAATGCCATCTAGTGTAGTAATCTGGTACCTGTAGTCAGGGGTGCCAATAAGGCAGTACAGGCAGAACTCCTGTCAGGGGCTCTAATCGAAAAGGGGCCCACTGATACGTTAAAAAATAGGAACTTGTAATAGGTGGGGGCCCCATTTGATTTGGCTGTATGGGACCCTGAAACGGTTACTAGACGACTGATGGCGGCTCTGCCTTTAGTTCCACAGCAGCTTCTGTATAACTACAGGTCACAGCATGTCTGCCACACAGGCCATTCTCAAGTACCATGAGGTAAATAAATTTCAAGCACTCGCTTCATATACATATATGTGTGTTTATATATATATGCGGCTAGTGTGTGAGTAAGGCTAAGTTCACTTGGCAGAATTGCGGGGCGTATTACACTGGGACTTCAGGAGCTCGTGCGGGGAGGGGGGGGGGCGGCAGTACTTGAGACTGGCCTGTGAGGCAGACATGCTGGGACTTGTAGTTGTGCAGCAACTGCTGTGGGACCACAGGATACAACACTAGATATGCTTTCAGTTTTGAATGCCATCTAGTGTAGTATTCTGGTACCTGTAGTTCCACAGCAGCTTTTGTAAAACTACAAGTCACAGCATGTCTGCCAAACCAGCCAGTGTCAAGTACCTTGAGGTAAATACATTACAAGCACACACTACATATACATATATGTGTGTGTATGTGTGTGTGTGCGTGTATGTTTATATGCATATAGTGTGCGAGTTACTGTAATGTGTATAGCACATATATTATATATTTTATATATATATATATATATATATATATATATATATATAACACAATATATATATATATTATATACACATACACTCACCGGCCACTTTATTAGGTACACCATGCTAGTAACGGGTTGGACCCCCTTTTTGCCTTCAGAACTGCCTCAATTCTTCGTGGCATAGATTCAACAAGGTGTTGCAACGATGCTCAATTGGTACCAAGGGGCCCAAAGAGTGCCAAGAAAATATTCCCACACCATGACACCACTGCAGCCTGAACCGTTGATACAAGGCAGGATGGATCCATGCTTTCATGTTGTTGACGCCAAATTCTGACCCTACCATCCGAATGTCGCAGCAGAAATCGAGATTCATCAGACCAGGCAACGTTTTTCCAATCTTCTACTGTCCAATTTCGATGAGCTTGGGCAAATTGGAGCCTCAGTTTCCTGTTCTTAGCTGAAAGGAGTGGCACCGGTGTGGTCTTCTGCTGCTGTAGCCCATCTGCCTCAAAGTTCGCCGTACTGTGCGTTCAGAGATGCTCTTCTGCCTACCTTGGTTGTAACGGGTGGCTATTTGAGTCACTGTTGCCTTTCTATCAGCTCGAACCAGTCTGCCCATTCTCCTTTGACCTCTGGCATCAACAACATTTCCGCCACAGGACTGCCGCTCACTGGATGTTTTTTCTTTTTGGACCATTCTCTGTAAACCTAGAGATGGTTGTGCGTGAAAATCCAAGGAGATCAGCAGTTTCTGAAATACTCAGACCAGCCCTTCTGGCACCAACAACCATGCCACGTTCAAAGGCACTCATATCACCCTTTCTTCCCATACTGATGCTCGGTTTGAACTGCAGGAGATTGTCTTGACCATGTCTACATGCCTAAATGCACTGAGTTGCCGCCATGTGATTGGCTGATTAGAAATTAAGTGTTAACGAGCAGTTGGACAGGTGTACCTAATAAAGTGGCCGGTGAGTGTTTAAGTATTAGATATATATATATATATGTGTGTGTGTTTGTATTCATATATGTGTGTGCGTGCCTGTAATGTGTAATCCTTAGGGTATGTTCACACGGCTTATTTTGGTGCGTATTTTGCACCGTAATGCGCTCTCTGGCTATGTTCACACAGCAATGTCTGGGATGTATTTCAGCCCGTAATTCGCGCCGTGCTGTGCTCAAATACGGAAATCCGTCCCAATCATTACGGTAATCCATAGCTCTCATAGAGAACTATGGATTCCGTCTCCTCTCCCCGCTCGCACAATATGGCGAGCGGGGAGAGAAGTGACATGTCAATTATTCACGGCGTATACACGGCGAGAATCATGAAGGTCTATGGGGCCGGCGGGTTGCCGGCCGCCGCACTCCCGAGTACACGCCGTAATTGCGGGCGAAATACGTCCTACAATTACGCAGTGAATAAGCCGTGTGAACCCTGCCTAATACGAGCGAAATGCGCCCCAATCATAACGGTAATCCACAGTTCTCAGAGAGCGCTATGGATTACGCCTCCTCTCCCTGGGCGTACAATACGATCGTATTGTATGCGCAGGGAGATAATGGACATGTAATGCAGGTCTATGAGGCTGCCGCCCCCCACCCCCCGATCAGTGCGACTCCCAAACACTCGGCGTAATGGCAGGGCGTACAGGAAATCTGCCAACTTGTCTATCGCTGGGAAATCAGAATGCAGAAGGGTAAATGACAAATCACAACACTGCTACATACGCAGAGATATTACGAACTAGGATAACCCATCTCAGCTGGTTTCTATGCAGCACCTTGTAAAACCAATGGTAACACAATAATAAATGTTGTAGAGGGCCTCCAGAACCTTATGTGGCAGAACTGGGTTTGATGTCTGCAATAGCTTGATGCGTTATCCCAGGGTTTCCATAGCATCGCTAATAAATCTACTAGCATATGATGCTCAGAAGAAACGGTTGTTATAAAGTTATTATTTGCTAGTTTTAAAAATGCACATAAGAAATATAAAGACACTTAAAGAGGTTGTCTCACTATAGGTATTGCTTTTTATGTTAAAGATCTTGCAAAAACAAGTCACTTTGCAATATGTGTCCATTAACATGGTCCTACCTATTCCTAGATATCCCCTCTTGTATGGGCTGCATCAGCTCCTCAGGTCACTATAGCTACAGACCTGTTTACTCTCTCATGATAGGATGCCAGCGCTGGTTGCTAAAGTTGCTATAGCTGCCAGCCTGTGTTGATCTAATCTGATTAGTGCTGCCAGCGCTGGTTGCTATAGCTACAGACCTGTTTGATCTATCCTGATAGGCTGCCAGCACTGGTTGCCGTAGCTACAGACCTGGCTTCTACTGCAACCTAGTAGAAGCCAGTAAACACACCCCTGAATTCAAAATGAAACCAAGAAAACAGGACTGAGGTGAGATGAATCAATGTAGTGAGACAACCCCTTTAAGGCTATAAAGAAGGTAATATCGATTAAGATATGTTAAAAATTAGTATGAGAAAAAAAAAAACGACAACATCCCATGATGTGTCCATGCCATGGGAGGCATCCAAGTATAATATATAGAATACAAATACTAGTGGACCTCAAGATATAATTGAACAATGGGCTCTCATTATAGATTAGGCATTTTGGATACTTGTGCCAATATGTATAGACTTTAGCATATGGGGTAACTTTTGGTATATAGTTTGCCACTATGTCTAGTGACACATTGTATTCATCAATATGATGTTCTTTGGACTTTGTTCTTTGCATTTATTTTTAGGTTTTTGTACTTTACATGCCGTTTGCAAGCCTATGGCTCTATCGGATCTTAAGGTCCACTGGTATTTATACTCTATGTATTCTATCATGTGTACTTGTATCGCCTCCTATAGTGTGGACACATTCTGGGATGTCATTTTTGTTAATATACCTTAAATCAATATTACCTTCTCCTGCCCACTTAAAGGGGTTGTCTCACTACATTGTTTCATGTTACCTCAGTCCTGTTTTCTTGGTTTCACTTTGAATTCAGGGCCGTGTTTACTGGTTTCTACTAGGCTGCAGTAGAAGCCAGGTCTGTAGCTATAGCAACCAGTGCTGGCAGCCTATCAGGAGAGATTGAAGAGGTCTGTAGCTATAGCGACCTGAGGAGCTGATGCAGCCCATCCAAGAGGGGATATCTAGGAATAGGTAGGACACTGGTAATGGACACATATTGCAAAGTGACTTGTTTTTGCAAGATCTTTAACATAAAAAGCAGCAATCCCTGTAGTGAGACAACCCATTTAAGGTCCACTTATACATATCCTCATGATAAATTTGAGTAGAGAAACTGCAACATGTTCAGCATAACTGTAGTGCAATGGACTCTATATACAAAATATCAATGTGCCAGACCAATGTGGAGATTCATACTTTTTATTTATGCACATCTTAAAATGTCTAAACCTATTCCATAGGTCTGAATAAGCCATGCAGATGTCCGTGTATGTGCTGCACATGGAGATACATGGAACGGGTTTTCAGCTGCCGAAACTTCAGCAACAAATCTACTGTGAGTTGATGTTCTTTAAAGGAGAGGTTTGTTATTTGCTACATTTTATTGCAATATACTGCGTTATTCTAGTGCGGCGGTATATCCTAACACTACATGGTGCTGCAAATATGCTTATGACACCATTTATGTAATACATTCAAAATAATAATGTTAATACCCTGTTGCCCCGAAAATAAGACAGTGTCTTATACAGGCAGTCCCCAGGTTACATACGGGATAGGGATGTAGGTTGTCTTAAGGAGTTGTTATTACGAGTTTCGCTGTCAGTGTCCTGTAAGTTGATGAGGGGCGTCTGCTTGTTGTCTGTCTGCTCTCTCCCCCTCTCAGCACACAGCAGTACGTAATTCTATACAGGGGGGGGGGGTTGCTCTCAGAGTTCCCTGTGTGTGCTGCTGGTTGTTACAGGAGAGGGCTTCTGGAGTTTAGGAGATATGAAGCTGTTTATGGCAAGGGGATGAAGTGTTCTATATCCTGCTTAGTTACAAGTCTCCCAATTCAGCAACAACAGGGCGTGTTATATATCAGGAGTGTATAATACAGAGACTAAGTATTCAATGCCCTGTCTGTATTTGATGTCACAGTTCAAAGCATATCTGATATAGTAACAGACAGGGTATGCTGTCACTTATTGTGTAGAGGCAGAGGAAGAGCACACAAGGGTTAATCAAGCGTATGGACACAGGCCAGAGTCCTCCTCCCCTCAGAAGCATCTTGGGAGGTGTTTTGCTACCACTGTTTGCAAGTTATGCAGTCATTCAGGACGACTATCCAGTAACATTACATGGTCGGCAATATGTTATGAACTTTAGTAATACATTCAAAATAATATGTAATACCCTATTCCCCAAAATGACATGTTTTATTACAGGCAGTCCCCAGGTTACATACGGGATAGGGACTGTAGGTGTGTTCTTAAGCTGAATTTGTATGCAAGTCAGGACAGGTAGATTTATTAAATGTGACTCCAGCACAAAAGGTTTTTTTAGTTTTGGATAGTGCAGGGAAGGGTTTTTACATTGGTTTTGCTGACTGTGCCCTTTTTAAGAAGATTTCACCTCATTATCACATCATGTGCTCCTGTGGCATGCTGGAATTTGTTGTTCCACAGCTACTATTTGCTGTGGAACATGGAACTACAAGTGCCAGCATGCCACATAAACCTCCGTTTGTAACTAGGGGACAGAGGTAAGTCAGAACGCTGTAAGTCGGGGACTGCCTGTATTAATTTTTGCTCCTAAAGATGAGCTAAGACTTATTTTTAGGGGAGGTCCTATTTTTTCCATGAACAAGAATTAACATTTATTGTTGAACAAAACATCCACCTGTATTAATATCCTGTAGTGATTTCATCACAAACATCAGCATAAGCAGCCAGACTCTGAATTGCATCAAAAAAATGCACCATGTCTTATTTTCGGGGGTGTCTTATTTTCGGGGAAACAGGGTAGAATTAGGGATTTTAATGCTCGTTTCCCTCCTACAAATGGAAGATTATTAGAAATATTTTGATCACACATACAAATGAAATATTGCAATATCAAAGTGTGCTGCGGCAAACTCAGCTCTGCTACATCTACAGTAAAATTAGCTTTTATACGTCAATTACTTGATTGCTGAAACCAAATAATTTTACAATAACCACAGATGGCAGATATCCGTACAAGGCAACCCTCCCCCCCCCAAAAAAAATCAGATGCCAGCTGCAAATTTATATCTGGCTCCTGGGAAGTTCAGCCCCGATTTACTACGTTAAATATGCTTAGTAAACCATAAGGGTATGTTCACATGGCGTACAGTACGCCCCGCAACTATGCCGGGTGTTCGGGAGTCGCACTGATCGGCGCATATTACCGCGACGTGGGAGGTAGGGTTGGGGAGGGGGGGGGCGGCAGCCCGCCGGCCCCATAGACATTCATTGCTAGACATGTCACTATCTCCCCACGTGTTGTATTGTACGCCCGGGGAGAGGAGGCGTAATCCATAGTTCTCTATTTTGGGGCGCATTTCGCTTGTATTAGAGCGCAGTACGGCGCTAAATACGCGGCGAAATGCGCCCCATAATAAGCCGTGTGAACATACCCTAAGGCTATATTCACACACAGCCGATTTGTTACAGAAATTTCTGTCACTGTCCTATTAGATGTAACATCATTCCCATTTAGATGCATGGAGCAGATATTCTGCAATAAACTGGCCACATGTGAACCCCAATTATTCAGATCCTGGTATATACCAGTGTTGTGTAGCCATAGGTCAACAATAGTTATTTATATAATGATAGGCTTGGATCTAAGTAGAGAGCACTGTGAACATACGTTGGTGGACTCTATAAGTCCCCGTAATAGAATCATCCTGCAACCCGTGCCCCAGAGGATTTCCCCTTCTATTTCTGATACATGTACAGAGATTTAGGACGCTACAATCTCCCCGTCACAGCCTGGCAATGCGAATACAACAATTCCTGGAAGTGCTCCCACCATGAATGAAGCGTCAGGCTTGTAGGAGCTCTCCATGTCCTCGGATGGACATTCACCTGTTTAGTAATAGGGTACAATGCCCTACGAATCCAACATGGCTGACAATAAGCCATGTTACATTGTAATGAAACCACACAGAGCAGAGTATCAATAAGACATTTTAGGCTATGTTCACACGGCGTAATTGCGGCGCGCATCTCGCTCATATTAGTGCGCAAATACGCGGCGAAATGCCCGCCGAAATTACGCCGTGTGAACATACCCTTATACTAACACATATTTTCACCTCATTATCTGGACTGATGAAAACCAGATAGATCACCAAAGGGTTTAATTGTAGGTTTAAAAGAAAAAAAAAGAGGTCCAGGGGTTGGGGCAGTAATATGGACCCCAAAAAATTGCTGTGTTATGACCCTGCAACACTCTGAAATAGTCGACGGTGGCATCAAAGAAACAGAAATTAACAGCCATAATAGGTCTCGGCTATGGGACACAGAGATGTCCCACTGAAACATCCCACCAGGCTTTCCTTCTACATACGGAGTCATTCTCTAACTGTGTGATTTAATTCACTCATCTTCATTGTGCCCTCTACATACTATAGACAGATAAAATAAGGCGATTATATGCCACAACATGTACATAGCGCAATAGTGTCCACCGCATACTATAGAGGAATATAAGGTTATATACACACACACAGCTCTTTAGTGTACATACTATAGTTGGATATAATAAAGTCATTTTACTCCTTACAATATACTTAAATACAGCACCGTGGTGTCCACTACATACTATAGAGAGATATAATACAGTTATTACACTCCAGAACATATACATGTATACAGCCCTAGTTACCATTCTATACTATAGAGGAATATAATACAATTTTTGCACTCCAGAACACATATGTATACAGCTCCAGGGTCCATTATATACAATAGATGTATATATTCTGGAGTGTAATAACATTATTATTTCCAACTCCAGTGTCCATTCTATACTATAGACAGATAGAATACAGTTATTACAATCCAGAGCACATAGACATATATAGCTCCAGTGTCCTTTCTATACTATAGAGGAATATAATACAGTTATCACACATGTATACATCTCCAGTGACCATTCTATACTATAGAGAGGGGTGTAATACAGTTGTTACACTCTATAATATACACATGTATACAGCTCCAGTGGCCATTCTATAGAGGGGTAGAATACAGTTATCACACATATATACAGCTCCAGTGTCCATTCTGTACTATAGAGGAGTGTAATACAGTTATTACACTCTATAATATATACAGCTCCTGTGTCCATTCAATACTATAGAGGGGTATAATACAGTTATCACATGTATACAGCTCCAGTGTCCATTCTATACTATAGAGGGGTGTAATACAGTTATCACATGTATAAAGCTCCAGTGCCCATTCTATAGAGGGGTATAATACAGATATCACATGTATACAGCTCCAGTGCCCATTCTATAGAGGGGTATAATCCAGTTATCACATGTATACAGCTCCAGTGCCCATTCTGTACTATAGAGGGGTGTAATACAGTTATCACATGTATAAAGCTCCAGTGCCCATTCTATAGAGGGGAATAATACAGTTATCACATGTATACAGCTCCAGTGCCCATTCTGTACTATAGAGGGGTATAATACAGTTATTACACTCTATAATGTATACATGTATACAGCTCCAGTGCCCATTCTATAGAGGGGTATAATCCAGTTATCACATGTATACAGCTCTGGTGCCCATTCTATAGAGGGGTATAACACAGTTGTCACATGTATACAGCTCCAGTGCCCATTCTATAGAGGGGAATAATACAGTTATCACATGTATACAGCTCCAGTGTCCATTCTATAGAGGGGTATAATACAGTTATCACATGTATACAGCTCCAGTGCCCATTCTATAGAGGGGTATAATACAGTTATCACATGTATACAGCTCCATTGCCCATTCTATACTATATAGAGGGGTATAATACAGTTATCACGTGTATACAGCTCCAGTGCCCATTCTATAGAGGGGTATAATACAGTTATCACATGTATACAGCTATAGTGTCCATTCTATAGAGGGGTATAATACAGTTATTCTATACTATATAGAGGGGTATAATACAGTTATCACGTGTATACAGCTCCAGTGCCCATTCTATAGAGGGGTATAATACAGTTATCACATGTATACAGCTATAGTGTCCATTCTATAGAGGGGTATAATACAGTTATCACACATGTATATAGATATAGTGCCCCTTCTATAGAGGGATATAACCTAGTTATCACATGTATACAGCTCCAGTGCCCATTCTATAGAGGGGTATAACTGGTTATCACACATATATACAGCTCCTGTGTCCATTCTATACTATAGAGGGGTATAATACAGTTATCACATGTATACAGCTCCAGTGCCCATTCTATAGAGGGGTATAATCCAGTTATCACATGTATACAGTTCCAGTGCCCATTCTGTACTATAGAGGGGTGTAATACAGTTATCACATGTATAAAGCTCCAGTGCCCATTCTATAGAGGGGTATAATACAGATATCACATGTATACAGCTCCAGTGCCCATTCTATAGAGGGGTATAATCCAGTTATCACATGTATACAGCTCCAGTGCCCATTCTGTACTATAGAGGGGTGTAATACAGTTATTACACTCTATAATGTATACATGTATACAGCTCCAGTGTCCATTCTATAGAGGGGTACAGCTATAGTGTCCATTCTATAGAGGGGTATAATACAGTTATCACACATGTATATAGATATAGTGCCCCTTCTATAGAGGGATATAACCTAGTTATCACATGTATACAGCTCCAGTGCCCATTCTATAGAGGGGTATAACTGGTTATCACACATGTATATAGATATAGTGGCCATTCTATAGAGGGGTATAACCCAGTTATCACATGTATACAGCTCCAGTGCCCATTCTATAGAGGGGTATAACCAGTTATCACATGTATACAGCTCCAGTGCCCCTTCTATAGAGGGGTATAACCAGTTATCACACATGTATATAGATATAGTGCCCCTTCTATAGAGGGGTATAACCCAGTTATCACACATGTAAATAGAAATATTGCCCATGCTATAGAGGGGTGTAATACAGTTATCACACATGTATACAGATATAGTGCCCATTCTATAGAGGGGTATAACCTAGTTATCACATGTATACAGCTCCAGTGTCCATTCTATAGAGGGGTATAACCTTGTTATCACATTTATACATCTCCAGTGCCCCTTCTATAGAGGGGTATAACCAGTTGTCACACATGTATATAGATATAGTGCCCATTCTATAGAGGGGTATAACTGGTTATCACACATGTATACAGATATAGTGCCCATTCTATAGAGGGGTATAACCTAGTTATCACATGTATACAGCTCCAGTGCCCCTTCTATAGAGGGGTATAATACAGTTATCACATGTATACAGCTATAGTGTCCATTCTATAGAGGGGTATAACCTAGTTATCACATGTATATAGATATAGTGCCCCTTCTATAGAGGGGTATAATACAGTTATCACACATGTATATATAGTGCCCATTCTATAGAGGGGTATAACCTAGTTATCACACATGTATATATAGTGTCCATTCTATAGAGGGGTGTTATGACACATGTATATATAGTGCCCCTTCTATAGCGGGGTATAAGCAGTCTGTACCTGTGCGGAGTCTGCGGATCCTGCCTCACAGGAGTGCTGTCCTTGCTGCGCTGTCCATGCGGAGGATGCAAGGAAATCCTTCAGATCCCGGCTACACAGTGCGGCAGCGCCGGCCTGTCTCTCATTTAAATGTCTGCCAGCTGAGTGGCCGGGCCCTCCCTCCCTCAGGGAGCTCTCAGCCCGGGTGTCTCTCCTATCCACCCCTTTAACACTTCTGCTGCAGGAGCCTGCACCTCATACACTTGTCCTCACATCATTAGGGGAATGCTGCAAACACTCTGCACTGCAGGCAGACAGGGAATAGCACAGTGCAAGGCTCATCTACCACAGTAGGTGCACATAGAGCATTACATGCAGCAGCAAGAGACAGTGCATTATTTGTGCAGCTTTTGTTACAATCTAGGTTTAGTGGAAAAATATTTCCCCTGCAGCAAATATGTTCTGAAAAAATGTCACTAAATAAGTGTCACCAAGACAAATGCAGTGGATAAGCCTGGTTCACATCTGGGCGGAGGTTCTGTTTGGGGCCAACATGGCAGAGGTGGCCCCGGATTCGTTATATGAGGGACCCCAATAATTACAGAGGGATCCCTCGGATTTCCGTGATCTTAAAGGGGTGTTCCTACTATAGAGTTTGATGGCATATTAATAGGATACAGGTCCCACCTCCAGAGCCGTCTTAAAAGCACTATGGGCCCCGGTCTTAGTAATGCAGTGGGCCCTTCCTGGCCGTGCCTCTACCCACCACCAAACACACCAATATCATCACACCACTTACGTTGGGACATGTAGGTAGACTGTAAGACTAACTGGCAGTACAGGGAACCAATGGCTCCCTGCTCCACCATGGATTTTAAAGGGGTTTTGCCACAAAGTGAGTTCCTTACTTCCTTATCAGTTTAGGAGAGAATATAAACAAATTATGCCGAGTCATGAAGGGCTGCAGGGGTGAGAGGGAGGGGGGTGAGCAGAGAGTGATTAAGCAGGGAGCGTCTCAAAAGTTTACTAAAAATAATAACATTACAACAGTGGATTCTCTATACAGCAGACAGACTCATACACTGCACTTTCTCCCCAGCCCCTTGCAAGCTCCTTCATGTTCCCTGTGATCAGATAAGAAGTGCAAACACGCAGGCGCGACCAGATCAGCTTCCTGTCAGCTCCCGGTTGTGTCTAATGTAAAGTTTCAGGAAACTAAGGGGGACTGAGCAATGCTGTAGCTCTCACAGTCTTCACTTTTTGTAATCACCTATATTTAGAAAAGTGATTAAATATCCATTTTGGAGGCAAAACCCCTTTAAGGTCTCAAGTCGATACCGGTCGTTCAACCGTAGACTTTGATGGCATATCTCCAGGATATGCCATCTAATAGGTGCAAAGTTTGATAGGTGCAGGTCACAGAGTCAGCACCAGCACCTACTGTGGGAATGGAGCCCCAAAAGTTATGGGTCACAGTAGAGAGCCCGTCACGCTTGCACACAACTCTCCATTCTATTCTAAGAATGTTCCCAGTACAGGTGAGCGTCGTGTTCGGCCAAACTCCCATAGAACAGAATGGAGAGTTGTGTGCAAGCATGCACAGCTTTCCATTCTAAGACGTAACTCTTGGGGGCCAGTTCCTGAGATAGGAGCGGGCCCCAAAGGTGCACTTGCATCGATTAGACTTTAAGGCTATGTTCACACGACTTAAAATGGGACGTATCTCGCCCTGAATTGTGCGAAATACGGGGCGAGATACGTCCCAGTCATTACAGTAATCCACAGTTCTCATAGAGAACTATGGATTACGTCTCCTCTCCCTGCTCGCGAAATACGGCGAGCGGAGAGAGAAGTGACATGTCAATTATTCACGGCATATACACACTGATAATAATGAATGTCTATGGGGCTGGCGGACTGCCGGCCCCCCCACCCCCGTACACACGGCGTAATTGCGGAGCGAAATACGTCCCACAATTACTGCCGTGTGAACACAGCCTAAAGCTATATCCTAGCAATAATGTTATCAAAATCATTATCAACTCTTATTTTGGATCTTCCAAATGTATCACAAATACGACCATGAAATACGATAAATGTGAATGAGTGCCTCGTACTCAGGGCAGTGATTGTGAATTTGCTTGATGATTTTTTAGAAAGTCATAAAGTCAAGAGACAACCTAAAACTAAGAAAATCACATGGGTATCTGGACGGCTTCTCAAAACACAGGCAACATTGAAGAGACATGTGACTGCACAGATGTAGCTGGGTTTTCCTTCACCTCAGGCAAAGATGTCAGCTCTTTGGCTAGTCATGTATGTAGGCACCCTTGCAATGGCAGAGAGACCTGTTGGCAGTCACGTGGCACGCATGCCTCGCCAGCTCCCATTCACAACCATGCCCCTTTTTGGCAATAGAAACTTAATTTGCAGTGGATAAATAATGTCCACGTTGCTTACATCTGAGGATCCACTGTTCATACACATTATATATATATATTATATATATATATAACACACACATATATATACATATGCACACACATACACACACACAGGCAGTCCCCGACTTACAACGTTCGGACTTACATCTGTTCCCTAGTTACAAACAGAGACTTATGGGGCATGCTGGCACTTGTAGTTCCATGTTCCACAGCAGATAGGAGCTGTGAAACTACAAGTTCCAGCATGCCACAGCAGTATATGAGGTGAAATCTTCTTAACAGGGGCACAGGCAGCAAAACAAATGTAAAAACCCTTCCCTGCACGATCCAAAACTAAAAGAAACCCCTTCCTTGAATGATCCAAAACAAAAAAAAACCTTTTGTGCTGGAGTTACATTTAATAAATCTACCTGTTCCGACTTACATACAATTTCTACTTAAGAACAAACCTACAGTCCCTATCCTGTTCGTAACCTGGGATAGATATAGATATAGATATAGATAGATAGATGGGAGATAGATAGGAGATAGATAGATAGATAGATATATAGATATATAGATATATAGATATATAGATATAGATATATATACACACCGTGTTTCCCCGATAGTAAGACGTAGCGGTGTCTTAGGGAGGTCGCCTAATGTAAGACGTACCCCGAAAGTAAGACGTAGCGGCTGTCCGGAGCTCTCGGCACAGGCAGCGTGTGTCATCACGCTGCGTGCGCGGCCTGATGACGTCACTGCCTGTGCCGGGAAGAGCGCGCGGGAGGCCGGAGCAGCGAGGAGGCGGCGCGGGAGACGGAGCAGCGGGGAGCCAGGTAAGTGTTTTTCTGCCTACAGCTGGCCCTATACCTGCCTACAGCTGGCCCTATACCTGCCTACAGCTGGCCCTATACCTGCCTACAGCTGGCCCTATACCTGCCTACAGCTGGCCCTATACCTGCCTACAGCTGGCCCTATACCTGCCTACAGCTGGCCCTATACCTGCCTACAGCTGGCCCTATACCTGCCCTATATAAGACATACCCCGAAAGTAAGACATAGTGGGACTTTTGGGGGTAAAAAGAATGTAAGACGCTGTCTTACTTTTGGGGAAACACGGTATATATATATATATACATACATATATATATACACATATATATATATAATTTATCTGTGTCTATATATTTATTTTTAGATTGGATATCTTCACTGTACAAATTCTAATGTGATGGGAAATAAATAATTCAGGCAACACCTTGTAAATTGCCCTTTTAGGGTATTTTGAGGTAATGCATTAATCAGCTCACCCTTTATTCACTTAATGCAACTCTAACGCTATGTTCACACGGCTTATTTTGGGACGCATTTCGCCACGTATTGAGAGCGCACTGTGCTCTAATATTGGCGAAGTGCGCCCCAATCATTGCGGTAATCCACAGTTCTCATAGATTACACCTCCTCTCCCCGCATATACAATACAATTGTATTTTAGGCGCAGGGAGATAATTAACACGTCATTTATTCACAGCACTTACGCGCCGCGAGTAATAACTGTCAATGGGGCCGCGCGAGCTCCCGATCACCTGCCGTAATTGCGGGGTGTACTGTACGCCCTGCAATTAGCCGTGTGAACATAGCCTAACAACTGATCAATGTGGTCTCAGCGGCAGGACCCAAACTGTGCTCAGGGACGCACTATTGCTGCTAATTTAGGGTATGCGTCTCCTCATAGACCCCCAGCATATATTACAATGTCAGGTACTGGAACAATTTTAAATTAAAAAAAAAAATGATCTCCCAAAGCATAACAGCAGCTGTTATGCCCAGGTCCATGCTGCGCTTCCCACATAATAATAGCAATAATAGAATGGTCATGATAGTAAAAGCAGCCAGCAGAGAGCCTGGCACAGATATACTGAAAATGGTGGCTGTAGGTAGAGGTAGAAAACAGACTAAGGCTATGTTCACACGTCGTATTTGCTCTCTAATACACAGCGAGATGCGCGCTGAAATTACGGTATTCCATAGCTCTCATAGAGAACTATGGATTACGCCTCCTTTCCCCGGGCATACAATACGATCGTATTGTACGCGCGGGGAGATAAGTGACATGTCAATTACTTGCGGCGAATACGTGCCGCGAGTAATAACAGTCTATGGGGCCGCCAGCGCGGCACGGGAGTGCGGCGCGATCAGCTCGACTCACAAACACCCCACGTAATTGCAGGGCGTACTGTACGCCCCGCAATTACGCCGTGTGAACATAGCCTACGACCTCAGTAGGAGCTGATAACGTGTAAGCGGTGGTCGTTATGTCTCTTGCCGCACTATTATTTTAAAGTCTTCTCAACAAACAAGTTATTTTACAACAGAATCTTTGTCCATCCCACTAATTGGATTATTCCATGTGTTTTCCACAGGACGGGATCCGTGCAATCTTCGGTTTCATTGGACCGGTGAGCTGGCTTTTCTTTTTCTATTTGACCAGAATCCAGACTGACGCATCTACCAGATGGGGATGTATTTTGGAGAAAGCCAAGTGACTTGAGCAGCAGGATCACAAGGCGTTTATTATTTGGCTACCTACAGGTTCAGGAACATTGGGCTTCTGCTCTTGTATTTCAGATATTATGTAAGCTTGTCAGGAGTTATTCTATAACAGTAAGTACTGGCCAGGACAGTGTCCCGTGTCTGTTTTACAACATTCCATGACTAATTTACTAGTTGTTCTGTTCACAATGGTTACACACATAGCGACTTGTAAAACCCACTAATGATGGTCTCAGAAGTTGGTTATGAGACAGAGAGGAGCTGCCCAGAGTGGAACTGTAAAATTCACATGGAAACTATAGATAGTCCTATAACATCAGACTGTTGTCAGCAAAGCCTATTGTTTTTTTGTGATTGTTTATGAGGTTTGTCAGACAAACTTCTGCTTCCATTCTGGTGGGGTGGGGGAATGCACTTGGGGGAAAGCCTTCACGGAGGTTAAAGCAACAGTCAGTATATTCAGCACTGACCTCCTTCTCTCAAAACTTCAATTG
Organism: Phyllomedusa bahiana; assembly: GCA_025379985.1. Classification (NCBI taxonomy): domain Eukaryota; kingdom Metazoa; phylum Chordata; class Amphibia; order Anura; family Hylidae; genus Phyllomedusa; species Phyllomedusa bahiana. Next base: position 18,745 of record JAODAL010028649.1, read on the forward strand.
ACCCCTCTTTGTAAAGAAGTCAGTTCACGAGTCATCTGATTGCTATGACCCGGCTTTAGAAACCTCTTAAAGGGGTCGTCTCACTACAAGGATTGCTGCTTTTTATGTTAAAGATCTTGCAAAACAAGTCACTTTGCACAATGTGTCCATTAACAGTGTCCTACCTATTCCTAGATGTCCCCTCTTGTATGGGCTTCATCAGCTCCTCAAGTCGCTATAGCTCCAGACCTGTTTACTCTCTCATGATAGGATGCAGGCACTGGTTGCTATAGCTACAGACCTGGCTTCTACTGCAGCCTAGTGGAAGCCAGTAAACACGCCCCTGAATTCAAAATGAAACCAAGAAAACAGGACTGAGGTGAGATGAAGTGATGTAGCGAGACAACCCCTTTAAGGCATCATGTCTGGGGAAATTTGCAACTATATATATATATATATATTATATATATTAGAGATATTATATATTATATATATATATATATATTATATATATATATATTATATATATATATATATATATATATAGAGAGTAGAGAGAGAGAGAGAGAGATATATATATATAGAGATATATATATATATATATATAGATTATATTTTTTTTATAGATTTTTTTTTATTGACAAAGCAGGGAATTACATAATATTTGCTAATACAAACTCATCACAGGTCTCAGTACAATCAGTACAATACTTGAATTGTCACATTGAACAAAGAGTCTCTTTCAAATATTGTTCTTATACATTGAAAAAAAAAAATCAACAGCAATAACGAGTTAGGCTATGTTCACACGGGTTATCCACGGTGTAATTGCGGGGACGAATTTCGCCCGCAATTACGCTGTGTGCTGTGCAGCGGGGGCCGGCAGCTCGCCGGCCCCATAGACATCCATTATCCACAGTGCATGTCACTTTCTCCCCGCTTGCGAAATATGGCGAGTGGGGAGAGGAGACGTGATCCATAGTTCTCTATGAGAACTGGGGATTACTGTAATGACTGGGACGGATTTCAGCCGTAATTCACGCAGTACGGCGCGAATTACGGGCTGAAATCCGTCCCAAAATAAGCCGTGTGAACATAGCCTAATAATTCACATGACTGCTTCCGCACTTTTTCCATTTTCTCCCCTTAACTATCCCATCTTCCCCAACTGTCCCTAAACTAACCCCCATGCATTCTATTGACCCTGTACATCAATCTCTAAATGACCCAAGCTTCCTTTCAGCTTTTCCTTCAGATAGTAAAGCCATATATTTTGATTGCAGGAAAAATGTAGCACGTTGGTCATTCCAGTCAATTGGCATTCATGTAATACATGCGTAGGCTGGAGCTGCCTTGTGTTCGAAGCTCTCTGATACTTAGAAAAGTGGTCCTGACCTGCCCCTTATGATCTCCAAATGCTCTACTAGGGAATAGGGATTATCTTGGTGAGAAACCTCCTCAATATAGATTTTCTGAAATGCTAAAAGGTACAGTATAGTTAGGGCTCGTTCACACGACGGATCCGCAAACGGATCTAACAATTGTCAGTGTGATTAACATTGTGTTCAATGGCAAAAGCGCATCGCCGTTCTCGCGGGAGATCGCCGATGCGCTTTAAGAGCTCTCCTGCGCTGTGCTTTTCGAATCCGCTTTAAGAATTGACATGTCAATTCTTTTTGCGGTTTACGCAAGTGAAAGCCCATAGGAGATAATGGAGTGCGCTTTTGGCACCTGTCCAAAAGCGCTCCACACTCCGGGTACATATCAGCTGCGCTTTGCATCCTGAACGCGGATGCACAAAGCGCCGTTGGCGGCCGGACAGGGCATCGCCGGCAAGCGGCGGCGGCTGGATGGAAGGGGCATCGGCGGCGGCTGGATGGACGGGGCATCGGCGGCAAGCGGCGGCGGCTGGATGGAAGGGGAATCGGCGGCGGCTGGATGGACGGGGGATCGTCGGCGGCTGGATGGACGGGGGATCGGCGGCGGCTGGATGGACGGGGGATGGGCGGCGGCTGGATGGACGGGGGATCGGCGGCGGCTGGATGGACGGGGGATCGGCGGCGAGCGGCGACGGCAGGATGGACGGGGCATCGGCGGCGAGCGGCGGCGGCCTGGATGGACGGGGCATCGGCGGCGAGCTGGCGGCGGCTGGGATGGACGGGACATCGGCGGCGGCTGGATGGACGGGGCATCGGCGGCGGCGGCTGGATGGACGGGGCATCGGCGGCGAGCGGCGGCGGCTGGATGGACGGGAGATCGGCGGCGGCTGGATGGACGGGGGATCCGGCGGCGGCTGGATGGAAGGGGGATCGGAGGTGAGTGGCGGCGGCGGCTGGATGGACGGGGGATCGGAGGTGAGTGGCGGCGGCGGCTGGATGGACGGGGGATCGGAGGTGAGTGGCGGCGGCGGCTGGATGGACGGGGCATCGGCGGCTGGACAGGTGAGGTGCTGCAGAGAGATGGATGGATGGATGGCTGGGCTCGGCTGTGCGGGCGCAGGCAGGCATGAATGGAGTTGGGGCGCAGGCAGGCATGAATGGAGTTGGGGCGCAGGCAGGCATGAATGGAGTTGGGGCGCAGGCAGGCATGAATGGAGTTGGGGCGCAGGCAGGCATGAATGGATGTGGGGCGCTGGCAGGCATGAATGGAGTCGGGGCGCAGGCAGGCATGAATGGATTTGGGGCGCAGGCAGGCATGAATGGATTTGGGGCGCAGGCAGGCATGAATGGAGTTGGGGCGCAGGCAGGCATGAATGGATTTGGGGCGCAGGCAGGCATGAATGGAGTTGGGGCGCGTGCAGGCATGAATGTAGTAGGGGCGCACGACTGCATGAATGTAGGATGGGAACATGCAGGCATGAATGGATTTGGGGCGCAGGCAGGCATGAATGGAGTTGGGGCGCATGCAGGCATGAATGGATTTGGGGCGAATGCAGGCATGAATGGAATAGGGGCGCAGGCAGGCATGAAATGAGTTGGGGCGCAGGCGGGCGTGGAGGGGGTTGGGGAGAAGTCAGGCATGAATGAATTTGGGGCGCAGGCAGGCATGAATGGATTTGGGGCGCAGGCAGGCATGAATGAATTTGGGGCGCAGGCAGGCATGAATGGAGTTGGGGCGCAGGCAGGCATGAATGGATTTCGGGCGCAGGCAGGCATGAATGGAGTTGGGGCGCATGCAGGCATGAATGGATTTGAGGCGCAGGCAGGCATGAATGGAGTTGCGGCGCATGCAGGCATGAATGGAGTTGGGTCGCAGGCAGGCATGAATGGATTTGAGGCGCAGGCAGGCATGAATGGATTTGGGGCGCATGCAGGCATGAATGAAGTTGGGGCGCAGGCAGGCATGAATGGATTTGAGGCGCAGGCAGGCATGAATGGAGTTGGGGCGCAGGCAGGCATGAATGGATTTGGGGCGCAGGCAGGCATGAATGGAGTTGGGGCGCAGGCAGGCATGAATGGAGTTGGGGCGCAGGCAGGCATGAATGGATTTGAGGCGCAGGCAGGCATGAATGGAGTTGGGGCGCATGCAGAATGAAATGGAGTTGGGGCGCAGGCAGGCATGAATGGAGTTGGGGCGCGGCAGGCATGAATGGATTTGGGGCGCAGGCAGGCATGAATGGAGTTGGGGCGCAGGCAGGCATGAATGGATTAGGGGCGCAGGCAGGCATGAATGGATTTGGGGCGCAGGCAGGCCTGAATGCAGTAGGGGCGCAGGCAGGCATGAAAGGAGTTGGGGCGCAGGCAGGAATGAATGGATTTGGGGCGCAGGCAGGCATGAATGGAGTTGGGGCGCAGGCAGGCATGAATGGAGTTGGGGCGCAGGCAGGCATGAATGGAGTTGGGGCGCAGGCAGGCATGAATGGAGTTGGGGCGCAGGCAGGCATGAATGGAGTTGGGGCGCAGGCAGGCATGAATGGAGTTGGGGCGCAGGCAGGCATGAATGGATTTGGGGCGCAGGCAGGCATAAATGGAGTTGGGGCGCAGGCAGGCATGAATGGAGTTGGGGCGCAGGCAGACATGAATGGAGTTGGGGCGCAGGCAGACATGAATGGAGTTGAGGCGCAGGCAGGCATGAATGGATTTGGGGCGCAGGCAGGCATGAATGGAGTTGGGGCACATGCAGGCATGAATGGATTTGGGGCGCAGGCAGGCATGAATGGATTTGGGGCGCAGGCAGGCATGAATGGAGTTGGGGGGCAGGCAGGCCATGAATGGAAGTTGGGGCGCAGGCAGGCATGAATGGATTTGGGGCGCAGGCAGGCATGAATGGAGTTGGGGCGCAGGCAGGCTGAATGGATTTGGGGCGCAGGCAGGCATAAATGGGTTGGGGCGCAGGCAGGCATGAATGGAGTTGGGGCGCAGGCAGCATGAATGGAGTTGGGGCGCAGGCCCGACATGAATGGAGTTGAGGCGCAGGCAGGCATGAATGGATTTGGGGCGCAGGCAGGCATGAATGGAGTTGGGGCACAGGCAGGCATGAATGGATCTGAAAAACGCTTCCGGAAAGCGGATCCGTAAAACGCAACTCCAAAAGCATACATTACGGATCCAAATAAAGTATCAACTGTTGCGTTTTTCGGATCCGCTTTACGGATGCGCTTTTCACTCCTCAAAAACGGATCCGTAAAAAGGATCAAATACGTCGTGTGAACAAGCCCTTAGATTGATTAATTGCCAGCTAAGGTCATTTTACATGGTGTTTTAGTCAAACTTTCCAGTCAAGTTCTCAGCATCTTAACACTTGCTTACAGTTATACAGTATCTAAAATCAATGCATAAGATGATCTCAACGGGTTGTTACCTGATCTTTATTGAATACGCCCTATACAACCAGCAGGCAATATATCAGCTAAGGAAGAACAGCATTGCAGTTTACGTTATTGTGTCCCACACATAAAATGAATACTGACGTAAAGCAGGCCAGTCAATAACAGCTGATGCGTGGTCTACTAAAGCTCAGGAGAAAGCCATAGGCATATCTCAATACCAACACATCTGCATTGCAAAGTAAAGATTTTGGATGTGAATGAGCCCTTATACCAAAACCTTTTTCAGGGCTTTGAAGTAAGCTGCAATGTAGCCTACTGATGTTCTAGAGGTCATATTCATTGCTGGTGTCAGTCCTAGGATTTATTTTGCATTCTGAAGTAGTTAGTGTGGACTGACCCATCTGGACAGTAGTTTCATCATTAGTGGACGTGGTGTTGCTTCCATATAATCTCTGGATTTCTTATACAATGTTCGTCACCATGAAACTTTCGTAATTGCATTAGGAACAATGTCGCTTACTAAGAATGAAGAAGTATCCACCAACACGGTGGCAATCACAGGCATAACTGTTGTGGAACCCAGAGGTTGAGACAGAGCTGTCTCAACAGCATTATGGGCCCCTGGGCATAGCAATGCAGTGGGCCCTGCCCAAATACATGACATCACACTACGCCATGCCTCTAGGCCCCCCCCACCAAGCACACCCACTTACGTATGGACACAAGACTATTTGGCAGGGAAGGGAGCCTTTGACTCCCTTCATCACCATGGTTTTTAATTGTTTGCACGTCCTAAAGATACACAGTTAAATAAGCTAAGCCAACCCAGAGATCTAGGATATGTTTCTTGTATTCCTGAGACATACATAGACCACCCGGGGCCCCTAGACTTGTGGGGCCCCCGGGCAACTGCCGAGTGTGCCCAATGAAGAAGATAGCCCTGGGTTGAGAGGGTCCACTCAGGCACAAGAATATTGTTCCTTTTTGTAGAGAACAAGTAGCTGGTGGCTGCCATTTGGCCTCTACTATGTTGGTTCATTGATATATGGAGTATTATATATATATATATATATATTATATATATATATATTATATATTTATATTATATATATATACACATATATATATATATATATATATATATACACATATATATATTTATATATATATTTATTTACATATATGCATTTACATATATATTTACATATATTTTAAATATATGTCAATATATGTAAATATATATAATATATATGTAAATATATATCAATATATATGTAAATTATGTCTATATATGTAAGTATATATAGCTTGACAAAGGCTCTGTGAGGGAGCTGAAACGTCGCTCTTTTGAGCATGGAGGAGTAAACTACCTTATTGCTTGAATGCATTTTGGAGTGCGTGGACTTTTTTTACTCTGTATTTTGGAAAATTCTTGTAACGGAAGCTTTTGCTGCTGGCACCCGCTTTCTAATTTTTCAAGTAGTTCTTTGGAGTGCTGCTATTTTTATATTTTGTGTATATATATATATATATATATATATATATATATATATATATATATTATAATATATATATATTATAATATATATATATATATATATTATTATATATAAAATTACCCCATATATCAATGAACCCACATAGTAGAGGCCAAATGGCAGAAGTTACATATATTTATATATAATTATCACTACTTACGCTGCTGTTTTGGTTTATTGCATTTAGGTGGTGGGGCCCCTTCTCATTTTGCAACGGGGCCCTATGAATTCTGGTCACCCCTTGGTGGCAACCATCATTTGTTTTGGCAAGCTGAGGACTAGCTTGATCATTTAGGGTTTTCCACTAGTTTTCTGAACAGAAACATGGTCATGAAGGACAGATACAATGATAAACAGGGATACGGACTTCAGCAAGAACATACTATGGCCCCTAATATTCATAAATAATCGTAGGTTGCTCACTGCTTTGATGTAGATATGTCATAATATCAGCCACTAGGAGGTCTAAGGATAACTCATTATGTTCGTGAAAATGCTATAAAGCTCGCAGCAGCACAATCTCGATAGTGAGTAATCCTCAGCTTTCCATTAACCAGTTCCTGCTGTTAAGATCACATCTTAAGTCCTCCCGGAAACCCAACTCCACACTGCGCACCTCCACTGCACTTTTTTTTTTTTGATACAACATGTGTTCAACATATGGACAACATCTTCTGAACCATCTCTGGGTCAAAGAAGAGCAGCTAACATCATAAGTGTGATCAGACACTACATCCTCTCCATTCACACTGAATTACAAAGCTATACACAGACAGCCCTTACACGGGCTGATTATCAGCTAAAAGGACATTCGTAAGAGCACTTGTACGGTAAAAGGCCCTGTGATCAGCTGAAAAATTCGCAAACTTTAAGGCGTCAGTAAAAATTGTTATGTGATGGTAGCACATCTCCTTGTGTAAACAGGGAATATGCTGCTGATAGTAATGGAGACGTATGCAGGGCTGGGAAAAGTGATTCGGGTGCCCTAGGCAAATAAGGCACATAGTACCTCCCAATGGAAAATTCAGCCCCTCCATACTTCCTTGCACCCCCTTTTCTGCCTGGGATGAAGTGGCGCCCTAGGCGGTCGCCTACCTTCGCCTACTCATCGTCCCGGCCCTGGATGTATGACCACATGTTCATAAGCAGGGGCGTAGCTACAGGGGGTGCAGCGGTAGCAGTCGCTACCGGGCCCAGTAGCCTGAGGGGGCCCAAAAGCCCTCCTGCCACATTAGAAGATACCAGTACTATAAATGGTGCATGGTAACTAGGGGGCCCATTTCACTTTTTGCACCAGGGCCCAAGAGCTTGAAGTTACGCCTCTGTTCATAAGTTCTAAACAGTCATTCATGCAGTATCAGATCGGAAGGGATCCAACTCTTGTCACCTCCAAAAGTCAGCTGCATCAAGGCAAGCGCTGCAACCTCATTACCTCACATAGATCCATACATTCACCTTTGCTGTACACGACACTCCACAAAGCTCAGTGCCAAGAGTCACAGACCCCTCACCTAATTTGACCAGTGGTCTGTCGTGAAGACAGTAAAGTCTTGGAAAACCACTTTATAGGCAATGATCATTTTTACTGCCAAATTATTTACTGCTGCATTGCATCTTAAATAAATAATTAACTACTTTAGTATTAATTATAGTAACTGTAGGAATTAAATTTAGTCAAGCAGGAATAAAGGATGGCAAAAGGTTATTTTTGTTGTAGATTCTCAAAAGATGTGAAAAATGTAGAAAGACGATGGGCACCACACCGCACAAAAATATACAGGCAGTCCCCGACTTACACTGTTCCGACTTACATCTGTCCCTAGTTACAAACGGAGACTTATGGGGCATGCTGGCACTTGTAGTTCCATGTTGCACAGCAGATAGTAGCTGTGGAACGACAAGTTCCAGCATGCCACAGCAGCAAATGAGGTGAAATCTTCTTAACAGGGGCACAGACAGCAGAACAAATGTAAAAACCCTTCCCTGCACTATCCAAAACTAAAAAAAACCACAAACTCTTGTGTTGGAGTTACATTTAATAAATCTACCTGTTCCGACTTACATACAAATTCAACTTAGGAACAAACCTGCAGTCCCTGTCCTGTTCATAACCCGGGGACAGTCTGTATATATACTGTGGGCAACTAAGAGTGTCAAAAAACATGTCATAGACCGGGTAAAGAAGTAGACACACTAAAATAGTGTAACAACCATAAATATAGAGAAAATAGGGAAAAAAAAACAAAAAAACTTTGAGACAAAAAAATCATTTAAAAACACTGAAAAGCCAAAAAGAGACCAAAAGGTACAACATGGACAAATGAGAAGGTACACAAAAGTTCCCCCTATTTCAATAATGAATACATAATAATGCAATGAATCTTATAAATATAAATATGCTCCCACATATACATATGAACAAACTTATGCTAAATATGTGATTTCACAAAAAGCAATGGTAATAATAAGAATATATACACATATTTACATATACACATTATATATATACCATTATATATATACACATTATATATATACATATATACATTATATATATATATATACACATTATATATATACATATATACATTATATATATATATATATATATATACACACATTATATATATACATTATATATATATATTATATATTATATATATACACAATTATATATATACATTATATATATATATATATATATATATAACAACACATTATATTATAATTACACACATATTATATATATACACATTTTATATATATATATATATATATATGTTTTTTAATTATTTTTTGTCTCAAAGTTTTTTTAATTTTCTCTGGTTGTTGCGCTGTTTTAGTGCGTCTCCTTCTCTACTTGGTCTGTTACAAATAGGTTTTGTGTGAGTTACCTCAGTCATCACATTCACGAACTGGATCTTGAACTCTATGGAGAGAGATGGATCGCATAGCCTTGTTAACATTTGCATGGAAATGATGTAGTTCATTAGTGGATTCCTTCCAAATTATCAACATGCCATACACGTAGTTATACCTGGGAAGATAAATTATGGTTATAAAACAAGTTTTCTTCCAACATGTTTAGAAAATTTACTGCATAAGTAGTTGCCACATTGCAAACCAATTTTCCTGTAGAATAATAAATCACAATCAGACAATGTATTAAATATGGTTCACTCTGGAGTTTAGTTAAAGGGGTTGTCTCACTACAAGGATTGCTGCTTTTTATGTTAAAGATCCTTGCCAAAAGACAGTCACTTTGCAATAAGTGTCCATAAACAGTGTCCTATATTCCGAGTTTATCCCTCTTGTATGGGCTGCTCAGCTCCTTAGGTCGCTATAGCTACAGACCTGTTTGATCTATCCTGATAGGCTGCCAGCACTGGTCGCTATAGCTACAGACCTGTTTGATCTATCCTGATAGGCTGCCAGCGCTGGTCGCTATAGCTACAGACCTGGTATCTACTGCAGCCTAGTGGAAGCGAGAAAACACGCCCCTGAATTCAAAATGAAACCAAGTAAATGGGACTGAGGTAAGATGAATCAATGTAGTGAGACAACCCCTTTAAGTATGGCCTACTATAAAGTTTAGGTGGAATTTATCATTATATAAAAACTACAAAAATGTGCGATTGTCCATCCATAAATTCTGTACCCTGGACATTAATATAAGTAATCATTAATATCAGAATTTGTACGCCACTTTAATGTGGAAATATGTAATGGAATATAATATACAGTTCTCATTATAAATATGGTATAATGTACCCTCTGGAAAATCATCATGGCCATATTTTGATAATTGCAAACCAGAATAGCACTTTGGATTTTCAAAGTAGTCGCTAAGAGACCCTTAAACCAAAGCTCTGGCAAATTTAAGGAGCACTTTTTTGGACCAACTTTGAGCCTCCCAGATAAGAGTTGGTCTAATTAAAGGTGTTCTCTCACTACACGGATCGTTGCTTTTTATGTTAAAGATCTTGCAAAAACAAGTCACTTTGCAATATGTGTTCATTAACAGTGTCCGACCTATTCCTAAATATCCCCTCTTGTATGGGCTGCATCATCGCTATACTACAGACCTGTTCGATCTGTCCTGATAGGCTGCCAGCACTGGTCGCTATAGCTACAGACCTGGCTTCTACTGTAGCCTAGTGGAAGCCAGTAAACACGCACCTTAATTCAAAATGAAACCAAGAAGACAGGACTAAGGGGAGATGAATCAATGTAGTGAGACAACCCCTTCAAGCAATATATAGAACTAATTGAAATAACTAGGTTTCTGGACCATTTAAGAAAAATACTTAAAGAGAACCTGTCACATAGTTTTTGCCCCCCTTGCTGAGGACAGAACAAGCTAGTGTCAGACCTGCTGTTTCCAGCGCTGTGTCCCTTATTCTGTAAGATGCTGTAGTTTTAGTGTATTTAATGCTCAAATCTGCAGTTTTAAGCCAGAAGAGGAATTAGAAGAGTACTTAAGAGTAAGTTTTTTTTAAAACCCGGCCAATAAGAGGCTAGGCCCGCCCACCTCAACTGACAAACCTATTGCTTTTCATAGGTAGAAACATGTGAATAACTGTCAGTGGGCGGAGCTAGCCTTTGGTGGGCGGGGCTAACACCTGCTCATGAATAATATTTGAGGGGTAAATGCTCTAAAACTACTGAATCTTACAGAATAAGGGACACAGCGCTGGAAACAGCAGGTCTGACACTAGCTTGTGCTGCCCTCAGCAAGGCGGGCATAACCTATGTGACAGGTTCCCTTTAATTCTACCAGTAAGGACTATGTATGCTAGATTTTTGTTAAGCAATTATACATATTGGGTTTATTTTTAACAATATTTTTAAAAATGTATTTACACACAATTGTCATTAAAAGGGTTGGCCAGTATATTTGAAAAATAAATTATAGAATTGGTGACCAATTAAAAAAACAACACTTTTCTCCTCACCTCTTTTCCAAAGCTGCCTCTCCGGAGGCTCTCCCTTGGCTTCCATGCACTGCTGCAGCGGTGGCATCTCTTTCGGCTGGAGACAGGAAATAATCAGAATACCAGGGGGAGATACTGCACAGCTACCGCTGGAATGGAGGTGAGTAGGAAGGTGAGCATTAATTTTTTTGGCTTTCTTTTATACTTTGTGAAGTAGCAGTACTTTCACTATTTATTCTTTTCATATACTGGGCAACCCCTTTAAACATTAAGGGCCATATGTATGAAAAGTGTCTAGGTCTAAAATTCACTTTGTTGCCCATAGCAACCAATCAGAGCACCCTTTCATTTTTTCAGAGCACTATATGAAATGAAAGGGACGCTCTGATTGGTTGCTATGGGCAAAAAGTGAATTTTAGACCTAGACACTTTTCATACATGTGGCCCTAAATGAATGCTGGGAGATCTTTAGATCTGAAGCCTGCAGTATTGTGAATGCATTTGTTACTCTGAAGAATTAATTTTTTCATTTGAGGCTCAATAATAATAATGAAAATTCTCAATAATAAGCAGTAGAAAACAGGCACGGTCAGTACAACATATATGATACAATGTACTTGCAAACTTACCTGCTTTGTAAACTGTTAAATAACATAAGAAAACCGTCACCATAGTAATTTTACACAAACTTCCACCAGAATTTTTTTTTTTTAACTACCCTGTTTCCCCGAAAATAAGACCTAGTGCATTTTTAGTTATGAAATTCAGAGTTTGGCTGCTTCTGCTGATGTTTGTGATGAAATCTCTACAGTATATTAATACAGGTTGATGTTTTGTTCAACAATAAATGTGAATTCTTGTTCATGGAAAAAAAAGACGTCCCCTAAAAATAAGTCTTCGCTCGTCTTTAGGAGCAAAAATTAATATAAGACACTGTCTTATTTTCGGGGAAACAGGGTGTGCAAAAAAAACCTCTTATTAAGCAAACGATGCAAAGGGTAAGGGCGCGTCCCCACGGCACAGGACAAATACGGACTGGTTTTCGGGTATTTTCCGGTGGCGACAACGCCGCGCGGGGCGGGGGGGGGGGTTTCTCCAAACCCCCTCAAACTGCATATTCCCCAACGGACAGAAAATGCAGTACAATGCTTTTCGGGGCCGGGGCGGAAAACGCCGGAAACGTCAGTGGGGACTGCTGCACAGGTTTTCCATAGGAGCCCGTTGTACTCATTTTTCGGTCGGTTTTTCAGACGGTCTGCAAAACCGCAAACAGTCTGAAAAACCGTCCGAAAACCCGTGACGTGGGGACATGCGCTAAGTGTAAGTACCAACATATTTTGATACATCATATTGATGTGATCATCCCAATGCCCCGATTGCTCGGGGAGGTAATGTATCAAAACTGGTTACACGAACACAGACAGGAGTGGAAACAGACAGCTACATCAACATAACAGGATCCAAGGCCCCAGAAAACCATGGCTAAAAAGTTGCTGTTAAACATAACAAATGTCTCCAGTTTGGTATATGAATGACTGTAATCAATACAATGACCGGTTACCTCCTTTAATTGCTGTTTGGGTTTGTAATCAGTGCTCTGCTTTTTCACTGGATCAATTTACCAAGATTTTGTGCAGCAAAAAGACATATAAAACATGTTATTTTGTAATGCATATAACTCAATCAAAGGTATCTTCTTTTTTCCCGGGCAAAGAAAACTTTTAATAAACATGGACTGTAATTATCTCATCTACATCTTAGCATCTTCGAAATAGAATATATTTTTCTTGGCACCTTTTAGTTTATCTTTTTTTCTCTGTGGGTTGCAGTAAAATATTTCCTGCTTAAAAGCAATCAACAGGCTGCTGTTTCATACTTTTTTATTTATGTAATTGGGGCTATTTAAAAAAAGAGTAAAGCGCCCTCTATTGACTGTAGTTCTAAGGTCATTGATCAGGGGAAGGCAAAAAACCCCAATGAGGTAGAAGCCAATTGTCCTCATTTTAGGGAAAAATTCCTTCCCGACTCCAATCTGGCAATCAGAAAAATCCCTGGATCGATGACACCTATCCTGAATCCTAGTCACTATAACTTGTTATATTATTACGCTCCAGAAATGCATCCAAACCCTTTTTGAACTCCGTTATTGAATTCACCATGACAAGTCCCTCTGGCAGAGAATTCCATAGTCTCACTGCTGTTGTCAGACCTTGTATTATTGTTATGTCTTATTACTTTGGGGGGTATTCTAAAAGGGAAAAGAGGTGAAGCGCCCTCTATTGGATGTAGCCTTCATCAAGTCACATTCCGACTCACTAAACCTTGCAATGTATAAGGCTATGTTCACACGGCGTAATTTAGGGGCGTACAGTACGCTGAGCAATTACGGCAGGTGTTTGGGAGTCGCGCTGATCGGTGCATACTCCCACGACGTGGAGGGGCCGGCAGCCCGCCGGCCTCATAGACTGTCATTGCTTGTCACTTATCTCCCCGCGCGTACAATAGGATCGTATTGTACACCCGGGGAGAGAAGGCGTAATCCATAGTTCTCTATGAGAACTATGGATTACTGTAATTTCGGTGCGCATCTCGCTAGTATTAGAGTGCAAATACGGCGCGAAATGCACGCCAATATTACCCTGTGTGAACATACCCTAAGGATTACCATAGAAATGCCGGTTAGTTCAGCTGCAGACAGCTGTATTGGGGTATTGCCCCTCATCAGTGCAGAGTAGAACACTGGCTGGCTCTGAAAGGGTAAGGTTTCTTATTTGGGAAAGGCACCATGTCAGCGTGTGGAGACCTTGTATAACAGTGTAATAGTTTAAATGACGTCTGATATGATTATTAATACCTAATACAACGTGTATTTATAGTCATACCCTCTTTCCCCGAAAATAAGACAGTGTCTTATATTAATTTTTGCTCCTAAAGATGACCTAAGACTTATTTTTCTATGAACAATAATTCACATTTATTGTTGAACAAAACATCAACCTGTATTAATCTACTGTAGAGATTACATCACAAACATCAGCAGAAGCAGCCAAACTCTGAATTGCATCAAAAAAATGCACTAGGTCTTATTTTCGGGGAAACAGGGTAACGCATGAATAAAATCAATAAAACTACTAAGTTTTCATATATTAATCAAGGTGTTTGGATACTCATGTGTTGAAAGGATAATACAATCAATGCTTCAGCTGGTTTGTTGGATACAAAACATTTTTGTAGACCAAACATAAAAAATTAGTGAAACAGAAAAAAGGAAAAAAATATTTTCAAAAAAGTATACAACTAATTTTGTTACAAATTTTTATACTTGAATTTTATTTTGAGGGTTTGATACAAAAAAATATACTACACTACAAAATTGTCTACAAAAAAACTTATTAAAATGTGCCTCAATAATCCCCAAGATTAAGATATCAGTTTGTTTTACATTTTTCCTACAATTCGAGAACATTCTCTAAGCAAATACAAGCAGTCCTTGACTTACATCGTTCCGTTAATCGTCCCCCAGTTAAAAGGAGATTAGGGCATGTGCACTTGAAGTTCCATGTTCCCCAGCAAAAAAGTAGTGTGGAACGACAAGTGCCGCTGAAACAGACAAAAAGGCAAAATTAAGTTAAAACTTTTTATACAACCTAAGTACAGCAAAACAAATGTATAAAAATTATTACTGCAATAAATAAAAAAAATAAAACACAACTACAAAATATATTACCTGTTCATTACATTACAAAATTCAAACTTAAGAAAAATCAGTCCCTATCCCGTTCATAACCCTGGGACGGCCTGTATTCAGCAATGTTTCCCCTTCTATCTGGATTTTTTGTGCATGATGCAATAGAGGTCTAATTTAAATGGGGTGGGGCCCATGGGACTTTTATTCTCCCAATAAGTTGGGTTAATAGAGGTGGGTCTTCCACCTATCCTTTGGATATGCCAAAAATTTCTATAGAAGAAAATCTCTTGACAGTATGACCCCCTAAGACTACCATATAAATTACAGCGTTCGACATTGTGTAATCTATAGTTGTTACACCGGACCTCTATCCCCTGATGAAGCCAGTTAGCTGGTGAAACATGTTGGGGAGGTCAGGCATGACATTTTAATTTGTGATTTTCTACCTCTTTTCACTGTGTTACCTGCTGCAGAGGGTCTCACAAGGAAACCTTATATGCCTCATGCCCATCAGATTAGGGATGATTGCCCAAGTAAGATGTTTTGGATCCTTTTTACAGTTAGCAAATCACTGTATATATAGGGTTTCCCTGCTAATAGGTGCTGTTCCACCAGATTTGATAATAGAAAAGGAATTATTCCTTCACAATTAGAAAGGGACAAATTGAGAGGTTAGAAATCAGGTTTTTTAAAAAGTGTGTATAGAGGTTAAAGGGGTTTTGCCACCTGTGTAATGTTGATGTTGGGGAAACCTCCAAAAAAGGGTATTTAATCACTTTTCTAAATATATGTGATTACAAAAGTGAAGACCAGAGCTACAGCATTTCTAAATCCCCTTAGTTAAACCCGAAAGCTTCCACTAAACACGACCCAGAGCTGACAGGCGCGCTTGCGTGAAAAACTTCTTTTTCTGATGACAGGGAAAATGAATGAGCTTTTAAGGCACCGGGTAGAAAGTGCAGTCTATGAGGGGTGTGTCTTGCTGTATTGAGAATCCACTGTTATATGTTTATTAATTTCACTTAAGTTTTGGACGCCCCCCTTATTCCTCACTCCCCTTACTCACCCTCCCTCTCAGCCCTGCATCCTTCATGACTCAGCGTGATTTGTTGACATTCTCCCTGTGCTGATAAGGAAGGTAAGAAACTTGCGTCCTGGCAAATCCCCTTTAAGTGTTGTACATAATAAAAGTTAAGTTTTAGTGCTTTATAGACTGAGAACTGATAGAGTTTAAGTTTGCCTATGGCAAAATAGTGAATATAGTTGTTGAAAGTCACTCTTTGTTCTCTTACTAGATTCCCATATTTTTGAGACTACTTGATGCAATAGAGGTCTAATTTAAATGGCGTGGGGCCCATGGGGCTTTCATTCTCCCAATAGGTTGGGTTCATAGAGGTGGGTCTTCCACCTATTCTTTGGCTATGCCAAAAATTTCTATGGAAGGAAATCTCTTGACCGTATGACCCCCTAAGACTACCATATAAATTACAGCGTTCGACATTGTATAATCTATAGTTGTTACTATTCTACAGTAGAGACAAAGGGCGAAATGCATGATTTTTGTCATGTATGATTTGTAGCGTCGAATGCGCCTGAATCTATGAACCTGTTCCACTGTGGGTCATAAATCAGGCGCATACCAGCGCAGAAAAGACAATTCAGGTTCAGGTAAACCACTTTGAAAGTGCTTTACCTGTTCCAGCAGTAATTTGTTTGGATGTCCGTACGGAAGCTATAAATCTATAGCTTCGTACGGTTGTAGTGCGATACGCCTCCAGCACGCCCCCCCGATCTCAAGCGCATTACAAAGTGTAATGCGCCTGATATTGGAGTGCGCCTGGTTAAAAATAGAGCGAACGGGGCTACGCTAGTTTTTGGCCTAAAAAGACACCAGACTTCTGGCGCAGCCCTGTTCATACATGTCGCCCAGAGGGTTAGCATTTGTTGAACTGTTAAGAAATATCACACCTAAATCTGCCAGGGTTGGACGTGGGCTTTGAATTCCATATTTTCACAGTCTCATTTCTATATGACTTGAGCAACGCAGAACAGAAGATGATGAGCCTCATGAAGCATCAGGGAACGATAGCATTACAGACTGATCTAGTTAGGGAAGATCAATTACAAGTCAATGCAGCCCTCCAGAGACTAGCCCTTGAAAGATTGACCTTTTACTCTATGCTGTTTGAATGGCTCATCTTTGAGGAACCTGTGTATCTCATCAGAGCCGGTAGATCTGATGTAAGTCAATATCCAGGGCATTATAGAACTTCCTAAATAAGAGAATATTGCTTTCTTTTAAATTAAGATAATTGAACGTACTGCAAATACAATAACAGAGGGCTTATTACTTGAAAATATATGTATAAATGATGGCTTCTAGACCTAAATTGACCGATTCTCCCAATAACATACATTTATTTCAGCTGGACGTCTATAGAGGCCAGATGGTGGACTGGCTGCTGAACAACTTTAGTGTACCTTATCTTGTTGGGAAAATAATAAAACACGGAAAAGATCTGATGTGTATGGTTTAAATGGTCAAATATTTGAGGTGGAAGGTCAAAAAGCACAAAATAAGGGCGCGTCCCCACGGCACAGCACAAATACCGGTCGGTTTATCCAAACGGTATTTGTCCGGTTTTCGTGCCGTGCATACGGCCGTGGGAGGACGGCTTTTCTCCACGATTAGCGGAGACAAGCTGTCCCCCTTCACATTCACTTGTTCATATTCCGTCAGAAAAACGGCCGGAAGAATGAACAAGCACAATGTTTTTCGGGCCACCGGCAGTTTGAAAAACCACCGGGTGGGAAACCCGTGCAGTGGGGACTGCTGCACGGGTTTTCCATAGCGGCCCATGTAAAAGTTTGCGGCCGGTTTTCCAGACTGTTTGCAAAACCGCAAACTGTCGAAAAACCGGCCACAAACCAGTGCCGTGGGGACATGGCCCAAGTCTTTTCCTAAGCATATGTAATTAAAGCAATGTACCGTTCTGGGGGCCATTCACCATTCTTCTCTTCATTGTATAAAACTCCTTGTCAGGTTATATGACCATCAATGTTTTCCTGTAGTGATGGCCATGTTTGCGCAGAAGATATCTCTGCTTGCTGGCCCTGGACTCTCAGGAATGTACATTGCCACAGATGCACCTTTCTTCCTAGCCCAGACAGAGTCGTGGCAGCGGAGTAAAGCAGTGCTCCTGGGCATGCAGCAAACCCTGCAGTACTTGCCTGTGAAACACTGCAGACAAATTCTGATTATTCATTAGCATCAGGAGCGCACGTGCACAGGCAAGCGGCATGATGAGATCATTAAAGCGCCACTTGCCTGCAGTGCCTGTCAAGAGCCTCTGAAATGTGCCCATTTGGCTGCCTGAAGAAAAATATACTATATGAACGGACAACCCCTTTAAGTTTGACGAGACCGGCACCTTTAAGATGCCCAATGAAAATTAGACCACGCCGAAGACTAAGAGAGGTAGTTGTGCCTTTCCTCCAATCTATCACAGAGAGTGTACATTGTCAGTATTGATTTGAGAAAACTCACTGAGTAGCAGATATGCTACCCACAGAAAGAAGCTACTAGGGCTTAGGGGGCGTCTTAGCACTCATAATTTTTTTTGAAGCTTTGCACTTTAGGTGTGGTTTCAGCCACTTTAAGTAGTAATCACAAGGTGGCACAGTAAAATATGATCTTAAAGAGGATCTATGGTCATTTCTGATAGGTCTGCTTTATAAAATACTTTTGTTCCTTATGAAATAATTCTGGAGCATCTACTTGTCTAACTCTGTGTTGTGCTGTTCCTCTGTTATTCCTTCTAGAAATGTATTACTGAATCAGTCAACTGGGTTTTACCAATTGGGGTTTGCGGCCGTCCTCCTCATGCACTTCTATGGGAGTTCTGAAAATAGCATCTTCTTTCTTATGATGGCTCAGAGTATAAACATCTCCAGCTCCACACAAAAAAAAATGTAAAAAAAAAAAAAAAATCACATGAAGGTATAGAAATTGCCATGGGTTAAAATGGTTACAAACTGGTACAGAACAGCACTATGGTCATGTATGTGAACAATAACAAAGGCTTTGACGCGAAGCTTTCTCTTGGGATGGACCATGGTGGGTTCAATGAACAAACTGTCTATAGGCTACATGTGAGCAGGGCTAGGACTAGGTATTCTGGTGCAAATAAGACAAATAAGGCATATAGCACCCCGAGTGGAAAATTCAGCCCACTCCATACCTCCTTGCATCCCCCTTCCTGCCTAGGATGAAGTGGCACCCTAGGCAGTTGCCTACCTTTGCCTACCCTTCATCCCTGCCTTGCATGCGAGAATGTGGTTTCCTTTCTTGTTCTGAAACTACTGTGTTAGAGGAGGACCTACCAAACAGTAGAGCCATAGGCCAGTTTTCCCAGGAAGAAACTTAAAGGGAATGTGGCATCAAAAAAATGACCTATTGTTTAACTCACGTTTTTATGTTAAACACATTTTATGAATTTTTGGTTATGTTTTTTTTCTATTTTCCATATCCCTTTCAATATCAATATTCAATATTTTTTTACAAATTCTTAATTCCTGCAGTTTTCATTTTGGCCACTAGTCTGACACTTCCTGTTCTGTAGAGGAAGATTTTCAATAGTCTGCTCAGGCAGGGTTACACTGAGAGGTGACACCAAAGTGAATAGATAACACAGGATCCAGCAGTCACAATAGGAGATAGTCACAGTTCGCCCTCTTCCCCCTCTCTGCACACCGACTTCTTCCCAGGTCACAGAGCAAGTCCCGAAAACTCTCCTATAGAAGTCAATGGGACTGAGTCAGTCTTAAGGCTCCTATGTGCATGAAGCTGCTGTAAAGTATCTCTCTGACTGCTGTTAAAGCAGTGCAAGCAAGAATGCTGTCCCCACAATCATATATAGATGACTGAACTGAGAAATCTACAATCAGAAAATAAGAAAAGAATATGGACCAGGGTCTTGATTTAAAAAAATGGCGACAGATTCCCTTTAACTAATACACGAAGGTATGTGATGTCACAAAAAGGAAACGTGCACAGTGGATTTGTTCTTTTGTGAAGTCCTATAAAATGTCTCCTTGTCACTGATAGAAACCTCGGTTCGAGTAATTGATATTTACAGACTCGCCTCCATTTATCAGGCATCTGTGCACCCGGTCATATTAAAAACACTAACTATAAACCAAGCTCTGATTCCTTGGAGACAGTACACAATTTACAAACTTTAAAATATTAAGATGAACTATTTTGGTATGAATTTATACTAACCCAACAAAGTGTTTTTGCTGCAAGCACTTAAGTTGAATCCCTGACAATATTGGTCATATTTTCCTTCAGTTTAGTTTTGCAGGCCCTCATTTTTTAAAAGTTGGTTTACACAAGAAATACACTGAATATAGCTCCTGGATTTTAGTTTTTTTAAGCAAAATTACTAAATGCAATTACCAAAAACATCATGGGCGGCATGTACCCCGTTTTCCCGAAAATAAGACACCCCCGAAAATTAGACAGTATATTTTTAGTTATGAAATTCAGAGTTTGGCTGCTTATGCTGATGTTCTACAGTATATTGATACATGTTAATGTTTTGTTCAACAATAAATGTGAATTATTGTTCATAAAAAAACAAAACATCCCCTAACAATAAGTCTTAGCTCGTCTTTAGGAGCAAAAATTAATATAAGACACTGCCTTATTTTCGGGTAAACAGGGTATGAACGAGGCTGCGAAAGATATCTGGCATCTTTTCAGCCCCATATCAGGTGCAGCCCCGTTCATACATTTTTCTCCCGCACGCCACTCCTGGGTGCATTACATAGTGCCTGTGGCGCTTTGTAATGCGCCCAATCTCGGGGTGGGGAGGGCGCACTAGAACCGTAGCAAAGCTACATATTTATAGCTTTGCTATGGCATTTCTGGGCACATTACAGCTGGAACAGGTAGAGCACTTTCAAAGTGGTTTACCTGATCCAGAACTGTCACCCGAGCGCTGGAATGCGCCTGATTTATGACCCACTGTAGAGCAGGTTCATACATCAGGCGCATCCTATGCCATTAATATGCACATGAAATGTGCCGTGTTAACGCCAAATTTCTTGCATGTCATCCCATATATCTACACCTATATAGATATGTATCTACAGTATAATCTAAAAACCTATGTAAATCTATCAGTCATTCTATCTACCTATTAACCTAGAGTAGAAAAAGCAACGTTTCCCAAAAAATTATGAACATGGGTGCAAGCAAAAAAATTACCTTGGTCACAGGTCCCAAATATGTAAATAACAACAAAAATTTTTACAGAACACCCAATGAAGAAAAATAAACCAAAGCTTATTCCAGCATGGCCAAAGGCGACGTATCGACTCCCATTCAGCCTTTATTCAAGCCTCTTTTCTTTACCTATTAACCAACCAACCTAAATATCCATCCCGCAAAGCGCAGATTTGCTGTGATAATACTTATACTCATTGCTACTAATGTCTGTCTAGCTATCAATACTGCAATTTTTAAATTTTACACCACAATTTTTATTTTTAAATCTTACACCAAATGCATATTTCATGGTTAAAAACTAGAAGCTTTTTGGTATGCTATCTGAGTATCTGGAGGCAGAAGTAATAGCGATATGTATGAGAACTACCCCGTTTCCCCGAAAATAAGACAGTGTCTTATATTAATTTTTGCTCCTAAAGATGAGCTAAGACTTATTTTTAGGGATGTTTTTTTTTTAATAATGAACAAGAATTCAAATTTATTGTTGAACAAAACATCAACATGTATTAATATATTGTAGTGATTTCATCACAAGCATCAGCAGAAGCAGCCAAACTCTGAATTGCATTAAAAAATGCACTAGGCCTTATTTTTGGGGGTGCCTTATGTTCGGGGAAACAGGGTATACTACTACATTTTCTAAACACATTTTTTATAATTTTTTCCTAAAACAGAATTAGGGTGGCATGTTCAAAAATAAATTGGTATGGCATAGTCATATATGCAGCATTACTATCAATTCACGATCAAGTGACGCGGGCAGTTATAACAAGCTAGAAATATAGTATGTTCTTCAGTCTATACTCCAATGACTAGGTTTAAACTAGTCCATAGAGGAGCAGGGCAAATCCCCAGTTGGCTCATGGGCATGGCAGGCTTGGGGACGCTTTTTAGAGAGAATGGCAAAGATACAGATGGCAAGAAGCAGAGTGCAAGAGGTACTTGCAGTATGTGCAGGGTGGGTCCTAAGAAAAAAACTCCACTGGGGCTCCCCAAGAATCAACTCCACTGCTGGGTCCTGGACACCCCAGTCCGACACTGCCAATAATACACCATAAAACAGCAGCTATGGCCCTCGGAGACTGGGAGGAAGTTAAAAAAGTAACTCCTCTATACAGATCAATCTGGCATTTTGGGCATGCTGTGATTCTATTAAGAAAATGCATGGAAGATGGAATGTCAAAACCAGGTAAGGAAGACAAATTCATATGGTTAAGGGTATTTTTAAAAACTTCTAAACTTGTAGATATAATAGAGGAAAAATTAACCACCATATCACCGCAGAAAAAAATTCCCCTTTAAAATATAACTTTTAATATATCGATTCTGGAGAGGGGTCATTGATCCAGGGATTTTTCCGATTGCCAGATTGGAGACGGGAAGGAATTTTTCCCTAAAATGAGGACCATTGGCTTCTTCCTCATTGGGGTTTTGCCTTACTCTGGATCAACACTTTAGCACAACAGGCTGAACTGGATGGACATCTCGTCTTTTTTCGGCCTTACAAACTACGAAACTATGATTAAAATAGATTGATCATATTAACCCCTATCTTCAGTGCTCTAACTAAATTTGATAACAGAAGGAGTGTATACCTCACAAGGGGCAATGATATCTTCCCATTTCTACATAACCCCTCAAAACTATTCTGTCAGCGGAATAGTCGCCCTGAAAGAGAGCGGATCCACTTTAACAGACTAGTACACCCTTCCTGATAGCAATTACTATGTGATCTAAAATAGGACTACAACTCCTCCAATACCAAATACCAGGAGATATGCAAACAATTTTCTCAAACCTTCAGCTATCCCGACGCGTTTCCCCCTAACTAATAGGGTTCATCGGGGGAATCAATATAAAGGCTTAAGGTAAGATGTTAACAAATTTAACATACCAAATCTCAATATTTCTGGCAATAGATAGTACTTGTCTCTCTTCAGTGGTCGTAGATACTTTCATCTGAGCAGATCCTTATGATAAAGGACTGGCACCCTGGATGATAAGGAGGCAACTTGCCCCTTGAGAGGTATACACTCCTTCGGTTATCAAATTTAGTTAGAGCACTGAAGATAGGGGTTAATATAATCAATCTATTTTAATCGATATATTAAAAGTTAAGGGTATTTTTTACACAAAGCATTTTTTGAAAAAAATCTTACACAATTTTGTTTAGATGAATACAGAAATGGATCCAATAAGGAGGAAAATTTAAGTAATGTCTCTGAATCTTAGTTTCTAGCTTTGGCTCAAAAATTTGCAGTGGCATTTTTATAAAACTCCACTTTGAACCACCCTAAAGGAAGTTGCCTTTATCCCTTATTTATGGTGTATCCGTACTCTTGTGCATCAGAAATAGTTTGCTTGTGTCCACTTCACCGATGGTTTGAATAGCTTTTTGGGTCTACTATTAGGAAGTAGTTTCTGAGCTCATTATAAAAGGAGTATAGAGTGACTATGCATTGTGCACACCGCTTCCCACTCCAGTGTTAAGGTAAGTACACAGGGAGATAATGGACATGTCATTTATTCACGGCGCCTACGCACCCCCCCCCCCCACGCCGCGGGAGTACATGCCAATCGGTGCGAGCTCCCGAAAACCCGTAATTGCGGGGCGTACTGTAAAGATGTCGTGTCATCATGACAATCGAATGCCATTTGATCCAGCCCCCATAATAGATTCACATAGTTTGGATGGTGTTTTATTAAGGAAACAAAGATAAGTTTCATAATTGGGTACCACGTATAAAATACTTACATGTCTCTTTCTTTCATTGTGACTTATTCTCATTGAAGCCAACAATAAAAACAAAAAACAAGAATTTGTCATCACACGGCTTAATTGCGGCGCGTACAGTACGGCCGCAATTACGCTAGGTGATTTGGGGGCTCGTGCTGATCAGCGCATACTCCCGCGGAGGGAGGGGGGCGGCCCCATTGACACGCATCACTCGCGACGCATATTCACCGCAAGCAATTGACATGGCACTTATCTCCCCCCGCATACAATACGATCGTAGTGTACGAGCAGGGAGAGGCGTAATCCATAGTTCACTATGAGAGCTATGGATTACCGTAATTTCGTAATTAGAGCGCAAATACGACGCGAAATGCGCACCGAAATTTGCCCGTGTGAACATACCCTAATCCTGCACATGTGCCTGTTTCTGTCGTATCTCAGCCTTACAGTAGGTGTTGTAGGGCATTTTACATGTACTTTCTAATTTTTCTGACTAGAAACATGCCCTAAGAACGTCTCACAATACCATAACTACTGCCCTGCTGCATCTGTGGCGGCTCTTTTAGCGACTGGTGAAGCCCATAGAAAAGAATGGTGTTACACAATATTTGTCACATATGACTTTCATTATTTCCTACAGAAGGAGAAAAAGGTGTTGGTGTTTATGAAACTTGTCAAACTGTGATAACCTGCCGGTCACAGGTCACAGGTTATATTGTGCAAGATCTGTTTACTGATTTGGAATGAACTGTTGAATTAAGTAAATTTGTAGCAAATGTATTTCGAAAAGTCACGTATACAACTTTTACTACCTACCCTCTACTCCTGATAGTTTATAATCTGGTGACCTATAAGATATAACAACATATTTCCACTAATGTTATGTATTACAAAGCAATAAGGTTTCTAGCACCAGTCTCTATTTGCTTACTTTATCTCAGAAATCCTGATAGTTTGACAAAATAAAGTAACCTACCGAAAATGTTATGCTGTCAAAAACATTGATGGACAATATTAGTCAGTGAGATCCATTAAAAGGGTTGTCTCACTACATTGATTCATCTCACCTCAGTCCTGTTTTCTTGGTTTCATTTTGAATTCAGGGGCGTGTTTACTGGCTTCTACTAGGCTGCAGTAGAAGCCAGGTCTGTAGCTATAGCAACCAGTGCTGGCAGCCTATCAGGAGAGATAGCACAGGTCTGTAGCTATAGCAACCAGTGCTGACAGCCTATCATGAGAGACTGAACAGGTCTGTAGCTATAGCAACTAGTGCTGGCAGCCTATCAGGATAGATCAAACAGGTCTGTAGCTATAGCGACCTGAGGAGCTGATGCAGCCCATACAAGAGGGGATATCTAGGAATAGGTAGGACACTGGTAATGGACACATATTGGTAAGTTACTTGTTTTTGCAAGAACTTTAACATAAAAAGCAGCAATCCTTGTAGTGAGACAACCCCTTTAAGTTTCAGTGTGATCAACAGAAATAACAAGTCAGGTGAACCATCATGACAACTTTATGAACGTGAAGAATGCCTATCGTTTTAATGAACTTTTGCCATTTCAGAAGTTTGGATCCGTGGGTTCGGGTCCTTAGATCCCCACTAATTCCTATAACAAAGGAACAGAGTTAATTTACTGAGCAGTGTGCCTCCGTTTTCCTGAATAACTCGCCTTTGATATATATGAATTTATAGAACAACTATAGGATTTTTAATGGATCCATATGCTGCACGTTTACCAAAAATAAGCTGAATGAAGTTTAAGGGGTACAGCTTCTGCCCCTTCATTTTAATAACGGTGGGTCAAAAACACATTCCCCCCAAGAGTTAAGGGCAGGGAAAAAAAATTTGGGTTTAGGAAGGAAGCGTGCAACCAAAAAGGGGAAGGGGTAAATTTTCCTTCCGGGGACCACCTACACTGCCCGGCCCGATTTCTAGTATTCAAAATGGGAAAAAGTAGCACGACTTTAATTTTGATTATTGGAAGAGTGCATTACTATAATATTTCTCACCTTTTGTTTTCAGTTTCCAAAAACGAGGTCCAATGTTTCATCCAAACGTCCCCTAAACACACAGATTAAACATACATCTTTACATGGTCTCATCCCTTCTCCAAATATTAATTTATGAACCTTATTTTTTCCAGTGTTATATTTGTGTTTAAATAATCCCTTTAAGGGTTGCTCACACAAGGATTGCATTTATTTAAAGACTTTCAAAAACAACAGTTGCAATATACACTCACCGGCACTTATTAGTACACCAGCTGTAACGGTTGGACCCCTTTGCCTTCAGACTGCCTCAATCTTCGGGCAAGATTCCACAAGGTGTTCACGATGTCAAAACAGGGGCCCAAAGAGTGCAAGAAAAATCCCCAACCATGACACCACCACCACCAGCTGAACGTTGAACAAGGCAGGATGGATCAGCTTTCATGTTTACGCAAATTCTAACTGATGGCAGAGATTAATCGAGACTCAACAACCAGGCAACTTTTTCCAATCTTTAACAGTTTCCCAAATTTCCCGATGGCTGTGGGCAAATTGGCACCAGTTTTCCTGTATCTTGCCTGAAAGGAGTGGCACCCGTGGCTCTGCTGTGTAACCCATCTGCCTAAAGTTCACCGTACTGTGCCGTTTTCAGAGATTTTGCATTCTGCCTACCATGGATGTACGTGCGACGGCTAATATTGAGTCCACTGTTTACTTTCCTAATCACTCGGAACCAGTCTACCATTCTCCTTTTGACCTTTGCATCTAAAAAGGCATCTTCCCCCACAGGGACTGCGCTCACTGATTTTTTTAAACTTTTTCGAAAACCATTAACTTAAACCCTTTGAGATTGGTTTGCGTGAAAATCCCGAGATCCAGTTTTGAAATACCAGCCCCTTCTGCACCACAACCATGCACTTACAGGACTCAATCACTTTCTCCCATATCGATGCACGTTTGATGCAGGAGATTGCTTGACCATTTATCCTAAATGCACTGAGTTTGCCGCATGTGATTGCAAAAATTAATGATAAGACATTGACAGGTGACCTAATAATGCCTGTTATGCCTGTGCATCCCAGGGCCCTCCTCAGTCGCCATAGCTACAGACCTGTTTAACCTTCTGATAGGCTGCCACGGTTGCTATAGCACAGACCTGGCTTCTACTGCAGCCTAGTAGAAGCCAGAAAACACGCCCCTGATTCCAAAATGAAACCAAGAAAACAGGACTGAGGTAAGATGAATCAATGTAGTGAGACAACCCCTTTAACCTTTCAACAATTTTCCAAGAATTAATAGTACAAGGGAATATAACAAACTCCAAATAACTACATTGTATTTCATTAGAGGAAGGAGCTTCTCTTTCTCCACTCTTCAGCCTTAAGGCTATGTTCACCCGGTGTAATTGCGGGGCGTACAGTACGGCCGCAATTACGGCAGTTGATTTGGGAGTCGCGATGATCAGCGAGTACCCCCGTGGCGCAGGGGGGCCGGCAGCCCGCCAGCCCCATTGACATTCATTACTCGCGGCGCGTATTCGCCGCAAGTCATTGACATGTCACATCTCCCCGTGCGTACAATACGATCGTATTGTACGAACGGGGAGAGGAGGCGTAATCCATAGTTCTCTGTGAGAACTATGGATTATCGTAATTTCGGCGCGCATCTCGCTCGTATTAGAGCGCAAATACGCCGCGAAATGCTCGCCGAAATTAGCCCGGGTGAATATACCCTAATTCTCCCTCCTCCCCCTCAACACACACACCTAAAACTTCCCTATTGTATCCCTTTTTCCTCATATTTTGCTACTGGTATTGCATCCCAGTTTCTTCCATTTTATGTTAAGGGAATAACAATTTTTTCTGTTTTCGTAATATTACGGAAATTCAGATGAACAAAGGAACAAATATGAATATTCTATATCAACTATACTAAAAAGCAGCAGGAGTTTTTAAATGCAATCAATTTAGATCTACGAGCTAAAATGTCAAACACATCTGTTGAAATATGCTGCATATTAAATAATATGCCATCTTCATAAAAAACATACATATAAAAAAATAAAACTGTAAATGAAACTATGTAATTGCATTTTTTTAATGGAAAAAACAGCTTATATGAATCAAATATAGAAAGTGTTATTGAATCCTTACTCTAAAAAAACAGCTAAAATCCATCAAGGGAAGTTCAGCTTACTGAAGTATCAGATTACCTGCTGCCCTTAGTAGTCTATGGAATGGGGAGGAGCTGCAGAGAGATCGAGAGACAGGGCAGGGATGCTTCTTTCTCCCAGTGTTGGATTTATAATTAACACTAAACATTACTGCTGTAAAAACTCCTTTGTACTGTTTCTGATGGTGTGCTATGGAAGAAAACGGGAGCAGGATCTTCTCTTCTGTGTGTGTATTGAGCAGGATCTCCTCGTCTGTGTGTGTAATCCATAAGTAGTCCTCAGGGGACTGCACTACGTAAATTTACATAAAAATTGAGGTGGTGTGAAAGGGACACGGAAACATGTTGGGATATTTTTGATTATAGGGATAGTGTGTGGAAAGGGACAGGTTCCAGCTGGGGATGCCCTTTTGGGGGCGAATACCGCGTGTTTTCCCTTGTAGGGTTGAGTAGGTCAAGTAGGGACCCGGTAGGTTTCCCCCATTTCCTGCCCCCTTGTATCCGCTTATTGTGGATATATGTACCTTTTGTGAGGTTTTGATTTTCTACTTTGTAGGTATAGTGTGTGTTCTTTGTCTTAAATTTTACGTATATTTATTAAAAGTTCTATTTTAGCTGAAACACTATTTTGCTTATCATTTGGGTAGTAGATTCCTTCGTGTAGTTTGGGGATACTGTTTTGGCACTTTAGTATCAGTTACCCGCTTTTTTGTTTTTGTTTTTTGTAAGTCACATAACAGCCAGAAATAATACTACCCCTCAAGTCTTGCCTCTCACCCAGCCAACCAGTAAGTTCTACACTGCACTGATGAGGGGCAAATACCCCGAAACAGATGTCTGTAGTTGAACTTAACTGGTTTGGCTCAAATCCCTTTCACATTGCTAGGCTCCTGCGAGCTACATGTGAACTGAGGATAACTACATCCAATAGAGTGCGCTGTGGAGCTCCTCAGCTCTTTTCCCATAAGCCATTGCTTTATGCAAAACAGTCAGTGAGGTCTGAATGGCAAGTTCTCACACCGCCCAATTCATTGGTTCCTCTCCTCAAGGAGAGACTTTTCCCCTTCCGATACCCCTGAAGTACACACACAACAGATTGTCCTGAAAAGTTATCTGATAGTACAAATAAAATTTAAGTGAATAGAACCAAAATAGAGTGAACACGTACACAATGCATGGGGAAAAGAAATCTTTATTGCAGTTACTAATTTACAGTACTAGTTCAAGAAAGTAGTGAGTGATCTCTGCAGCCAGACATAGGAGATTGGTTACTGGTAACTACATCTTAACACTGACAGTATTTGGCAGCAAACAATTGGTTAAACTTCCCCTCAAAGCATCACAAAAAATGCACAAGAAAAAGATACCGTTCCTCTAATTTAACAGAAAGCAGAAGTCTATATTTTTTATTACCTATGACAACATAATGTTATAAATCCAGCTGTTTCCCATTCACAGGTCTATAAATAATAAACATGCTGCCAGTCAGTGGGGCTCTGGAGCAGCAGATAGGACGCCGAGCCGCTTCACAGCAAAGACGGCGCACTCATTTGGTTTTGCTTATTCTTCCTCTTCGCCAGAGAAATGCGGAACAGACTTTTTGGCTACAACGTTGTCCAGCCTCTGTCCCTGTAGGTATGGATTCACCATCTGTAACAAGAAAAAATGGGTGGGGGGAGATGGAGACAAGTGTGTAGGTCATAGATAGACGAGACGGTCAAGAGAATATTAGCATTTAAGAGGTCATTTAAATTCTGCTTTGCTCACATTATATTTATTTCAGCATATGCCGGTAAAATGTTGCAAAGTGAATACTATAAGGGTATGTTCACACGGCTAATTTCAGCACGCATTTGCGCTCTAATACAGGCGAGATGCGCGCCGAAAGTACGGTAATCCATAGTTCTCATAGAGAACTGTGGATTACGCCACCTCTCCCCGCGTGTACAATACGATCGTATTGTACGCGCGGGGAGATAAGTGACATGTCAATTATTCGTGGCGAATATGTGCTGCGAGGAATGACCGTCAATGGGGGGCCCCCCCACCCCGCGGGAGCACACGCGTATCAGTGCGCGCTCCCGAAAGACATAATGTACTGCGGCGCGTTCTGTATGCAACGCAATACTTCGTGTGAACATACCCGAAATGCTCAAGACAGGAACGCTATTTTGCTCCTATGTAAATCACTAGTGAGGCCACATATGGATGATTGTCTACATTTTTGTGCACCTCTTATTCATGATAATATAGCTGAGCTACAGCGGATGCAGAGGAAGGTACCCAAGTTGGTTAAGGGAATCCCCCCCATTTGCAGTATCAAAATAGGCCATCAAACTTGGGGTTATTTGGCTTCGAAAAAAAGATGGGCAACAGAGACAGACTTAGGCTATGTTCACACGGCGTTTTTGGACGAGGTTTTCGGAGCGTTTTCTCGCCCAGAACCTCGTCCAAAACACTTTCAAAACGCCCCCAGTTCATTTAATTGATTCCTATGGAAAACTTCGTTGTAGTTCACACACGACGAGGTTTTTACATGCTTCTTTGGAAGCAATTATTATTATTAAGTATTTTAGAGCGCCATTGAATCCAGGGCGCTGTACATTCAAGGGGGTTACATACATAACATAAATCAAACGAGTACAGTGATAAGTGAATAATGACAATTGGCACGACAGAGGGAGAGAGGACCCTACCCGCGAGGGCTTACAATCTACAAGGAGGGGGAAAGAGACAGGAAGTGGGGGTCAGACATGTTTGTGGAGGAAGTCGTGACAACAGGTTAGTGTAGGTCATAGGCAAGCCTGAAGAAAGGGGTTTTTTCAGGTTGTTTTTGAAGGTGGTGAAAGTGGGGGAGAGCCCTGATGTGTTGGGGCAGTGAGTTCCAGAGTGTGGGTGAAGACGGGAGAAGTCTTGGGGAGACGGTTGTGTGAGGAGCTGATGAGGGGAGAGCAGAGGAGAAAGCCCTGAGAGGAGTGGAGATTGCTTTGAGGGGGGGATTTTTGGAAAGTAGGGCAGAGATGAAATGGAGGGAAGGTCATGGGGGAGCCTTGTAGGTCTTTGGTTAGTAGCTTGAAATGAATTCGCTGGGAAATTTGGGAAGCCAGTGAAGGATTGGCAGAGGGGAGAGGCAGAGGAGTAGCGAGGAGAGAGGTGGATAAGACGGGCAGCAGAGTTAAGGAGGGATTGGAGGGGAGCAAGGGTGCTACTGGGGGGCCCACAGAGAAGGATGTTTGCAGTAGTCTAGGCGGGAGATGACAAGGGCATGGACAGCATTTTTGTAGTGTCATAGTTGAGGAATGACAGATGCGAGAGATGTTTTTCAGGGGGAGGCGGCGGCAGAGGTGAGGGTTTGAATGTGTGGTTTGAAAGATAGAGCGGAGTCTAGGATTACTCCAAGGCAGCGGACTTGCGGAACAGGTGAGAGTGTAGAGCCGTTGACTGAGATAGAGAGATCAGGGGCAGGGGTAGAGTTGGACGGTGGAAAGATGATGAGCTCTGTTTTCTCTACAATAAGTTTTAGGAGACGTGATGAGAAGAAGGAGGAAATGGAGAACAGACAGTCAGGGATCCGGGAGAGTAGAGAAGTGACATCTGGCTTGGAGATGTAGAGTTGGATATCGTCAGCATACAGGGGTAATGAAAGCCGTGTGAGGTTTATGAGCTGACGAGGCCAAGATTTGTAGATAGAAAGAAGTAAAGGACCAGGACTGACCCCTGAGGGACACCAACAGAGAGAGGCCGGGCGGAGGAGTGGGTGAGAATGAGAAGACGCTGAAAGTCCGATCAGTGAGGTACGAGGAGATCCAGGAAAGTCCGTGATGCCGAGGGAGGAGAGGATTTGTAGCAGGAGGGAATGGTCGACAGTGTCAAAGGCAGAGGACAGGTCCAAGAGGAGGAGCACAGAGTAGTGGCATGAGGCTTTAGCAGTTACTAGGTCATTAGTGACTTTGGTTTTGGGCGGTTTCGGTAGAGTGGTGGGGCGGAAACCAGATTGTAGTGGGTCAAGAAGAGAGTTGGAAGAGAGGGGGGAGGACAGCTGAAGATAGACATGCTGCTCGAGGAGTTTGGGAGCAAAAGGGAGCAGTGAGATGGGGCGATAGGTGGACAGAGAGGAGTGGTCAAGGGTTGTTTTTTTAAGGATTGGAGTGATAGTAGCATGTTTAAAGGCGGAAGGGAAGATGCCAGAGGTTAGTGATAGGTTGAAGAGATGGGTGAGGGCTGGGATGATAGGAGCACTGAGGTCAGGGATAAGGTGTGATGTCAGCGGATCAAGACTACAGGTAGTTAGGTTGGATTTGGACAGTAAAGAGGAGAGCTTGTCATAAGTAACTGTGGGGAAGCAAGTTAAGGGGGAAGAGCAGTTTGCAAGGGTAAGGGAGGTTGGTGGGGGATGCGGGCGGAAGCTTTCTCTTGATGTTTATTGATTTTTTTGAAGGAATGAGTGGCAAAAGTTTTCTGCTGAAAGGAGGGATGGGGGAGGAGGTGCTGGTGGACGGAGGAGAGCGTTGAAGGTTTTGAATAATTGTCTGGGGGTGTGGGACAGGGAGGATATGAAATAGTCCTGTTTGGCTGAGGCAAGTTCGGACTTAAATGTATGCAGTGATTGTTTGTATAAGGCAAAGTCATCAATGGAGTGAGTTTTCTTCCAGCGGCGTTCGGCAGCTCTGGAAGCTCGCCTCAGCTGTTTGGTAGAGTGTGTGCCAGGGTTGTCTGTTGATTTTGCGGGTGCTGTGGTGTGTGAGAGGAGCGACTGAGTCAAGGGCGGGGATGATTGTGTTGTTGTAGAAAATGGTGGCTGCTCTGGGTCATTGAATGAGGAGATAGTGGGAAAAAGGTGGAAGAGAATCAGAGAGAGTGAGACGGTTGAGGCTTTGGAAGGTCCCTGCGTGGCCATACTGGATATGAGACAGGAGGAGCAGGTGGGGGGGAGATGGTGGATAAGGTAAGCGGTTGTGGTCAGATATGGGGTGGGGGAGTTTGAGATGTCAGATAGGGGGCAGAGGCGGTGAAGATGTGGTCCCGTGTGTGTCCATCTTTTTGAGTGGCTTTCCCGAGGTCCACTGGAGAGGTCGAAGGAGGAGCAAAGTGAAAGGAGTTTGTTGGAAGCAGAGTGGGGGGTGTCGATTGGGATATTGAAGTCTCCCATGATGATAGTGGGGATGAAATGAAAAATGAAATGAAAAAGAAGTGAAAAAGAAAAAGCAATGAAAAAGAAGTGTCATGTCAATTCTTGAAGCATGTTGTAGGCGTGGTTTTTAGCGCGGTTTTCACCACGGTTTTTGTCCTGGCTATTCATTTGTATGGGTGAAAACCTCGTCGAAAACCTGATCCAAAACCTGATCAAAGCCCTCGTCTGAAGAAGTGTGTTTCAGGCGAGGTTTTGATGTGGATTGGATGAGGTTTTGGGCGAGTAAACGCTCCGAAAACCTCGTCCAAAAATGCCGTGTGAACATGCCCTTAGACCTAAACAGTTTTCATACATGCTCATAGCAACCAACCAGAGCTCATAGCAACCAATCAGAGCTCAGCTTTCATTTTTCCACAGCAGTTATAAGAAAGCTGAGCTCCGACTGGTTGCTATGGGCAACAAGGACAGTCTTACCATCAGACAATTTTCATAAAATGGGGCCCAATGGCTTCCTGATGCCTTGATTGGAAACTTTGATAAAGTGTAAACCCAAGTTGATGTGTCATGGGTATTTTTAAACGGAGGCAGGAAGATTGGACTATCAGCCAGTTTAAGGCTACGTCCACATGACAAGTAAAATTTACTTGCCACAGTGTGAGTACTTCACAGACAGTTGTTTTTTTAATCATGGTTTACAGTCAGAAAGGAGTCCCGTTTTGGGCACGTTTTACACAAGAATTTTAGCCATCCCCATTGACATCAATAGTAAATTTTCGTGTATTTTCCATTTTTTTAAATCTTACTTGTGTCACTTTATGGCGGAATATTTTTTTAATGCTTTTACCTATACATGTGATTCAGAGACTAATAACTTAAAGGGGTTGTCTCACTAGATTGATTCATCTTACCTCAGTCCTGTTTTCTTGTTCTCACTTTGAATTCAGGGGTGTGTTTACTGGCTTTCTAGGCTGCAGAGAACAGGT
>JAODAL010028650.1:0-52958 GCA_025379985.1 Phyllomedusa bahiana
ACACCTACATCAGATAAACCTGACACTGATATAACTAATGAATACAGTAGTCTACAATTTGATGAACAGGTAGCTCTAACAATTTTGCAAGAGCTAAATAAAGATGATACCGATGAAAAAAATGATAATGAAACAACAAATATTCACCAAAGGCAGCCTAACCCTAATTTTTATCCCCTAAAGGCAAGAGTAGCGGCACTTGATGCCTTTCAAAATACAATGGAATGAGACCTTATGGAGTTACATCACAAAAATAATTTAAAGAGACACAACAAAAGTCGAAAATATAAAAACAACTTAACTTGGTCCCAAATTAAAGCAATAAAAGAATTGAGGGATAATAAAAATTGGGTTATTAAAAAAGCCGACAAGGGAGGAGCAACAGTAGTGATGGACTCTGGCTTATACACCACACAGGTCCATAAAATACTGGACGATGTTACAACATATCGTAAGCTCAAAGAGGACCCCACCAAATATTTTCAACAAAATCTAGAAAAATTGTTAAACCATGGTGGTAACATGGGAGTATTAACTGACAAACAAAAAACTTACCTTTTAGGTGGTGAGCCAGTATTTTATGGAGCTCCCAAAGTTCATAAGAATGCATTCCCCCCTGGCCTTAGGCCAATCATATCGGGGAATGACTCCCTGGCGAACGGCTTAGCACATGGGTAGATGGTTATCTCCAACCTTTAGTCCAAAAACTTCCTGGGTACATTAAAGACACAAAATCAGTCTTACAAATGATGAGTAACAAATCTTGGAACCATAACCTTACCTGGATTAGCTGTGATGTCATCAGTCTCTACTCATGTATACCTCACAATATAGCATTAGTAGCAGTGGCATTCTTCCTAAAACAACACAGTACATATACTGAACCCATACAAGAATTCATCATTCTAGCCATCGAATACCTTCTAGGCAGCAATTATTTCAAATTCGACCATGCTTCTATTTACAATTAGTGGGTGCACCTATGGGTGCTACTTTTTCATCGACACTGGCCAATCTGACCATGCATGGTGGAGCACCATGCCATTTACAGTACAGATAATCCATATCTGGAGTGTATACAGTGGTATGGGCGCTACATCGACGACCTCCTAATCATTTGGGGTCGCGGTGTAGCGCTCATCCCACTGTTTCTAGAATACCTTAATAATAACCCTTTCAACCTCTGATTCACAGGCACTTGGAATAATCTGGAGATATCGTTTCTGGATATCCACTTGATAGGAGATCTTGAGTTAGGCAAAATTATAACTACTCTATATCCGCAATCTAATGCGGTAATTCAATATTGAGAGCAAATAGCTGCCACTCACCAAGCACCATAAAAGCCATGCCATATGGTGAATATATCAGAGCCAAAAGAATTTTCACCCTTGATAGGGACTATGCTGTGGCTGAAAAAGCTATTGACCACAGATTAATACAGAGGGGATACAAAAGGAAGGATATGGCCAAGGCCAAGGAAAAGGTTAACACTAAAAACCAATTACATTTACTGCAAGGATCTAATCGCAAAGTTAAAGATTGGAATCAAAAAATAGTATTCACTACCAATTATAGCACTGATTTTAGAGAGATCCAAAAAATCTTTTATAGAAATTTTAACATTTTGGACAAGATCACACCTTCGCCAAAATCCTTGACAAAGGAGTGAAATGTGTACCCAACAAGAACAAAACTCTAGGAGAAATAATATCTTCCAGCATATACACTAGTGATAACATCACCCCTAAGAAAACATGGCTCTCGCAAAAAGGCACCCCCTGCAATGTATGCAAGTTTAGTTTAAAAACTGACACATTTACTGATACAAACAAGATTAACAGTTACAAAACACTTCAATTTCTAAATTGCAACACCCATCATGCCGTTTACATTATCCAATGCACCACCTGTGATAAGAAATACGTGGGAAGCACGATCCGCAAAATAAAAACACGTATAGCGGAACATATCTCCAGTGTGAATAAGCAACAGAGCCAAATGTCAGGTGCTGCCAGACACTTTGTGGAACACAACCAAGGTGATCTTACCAGTTTTAGATTCTATGGAATAGAACAGGTACAAAGACCCTATAGGGGGGGTAATTGGCTAAAGAAATTAAGACAAAGGGAAGCCCTTTGGATACTTAAGTTGGGCACACGTGCACCACAAGGGTTAAATTATCGTACAGATTTATTATATATATACACTCACCGGCCACTTTATTAGGTACCCTGTCCAACTTGCTCGCTAACACTTAATTTCTAATCAGCCAATCACATGGCGGCAACTCAGTGCATTTTAGGCATGTAGACATGGTCAAGACAATCTCCTGCAGTTCAAACCGAGCATCAGTATGGGAAGAAAGGGGATTTGAGTGCCTTTGAACGTGGCATGGTTGTTGGTGCCAGAAGGGCTGGTCTGAGTATTTCAGAAACTGCTGATCTCCTGGGATTTTCACGCACAACCATCTCTAGGGTTTACAGAGAATGGTCCGAAAAGAAAAAACATCCAGTGAGCGGCAGTCCTGTGGGCGGAAATGCCTTGTTGATGCCAGAGGTCAAAGGAGAATGGCAGACTGGTTCGAGCTGATAGAAAGGCAACAGTGACTCAAATAGCCACCCGTTACAACCAAGGTAGGCAGAAGAGCATCTCGAACGCACAGTACGGCGAACTTTGAGGCAGATGGGCTACAGCAGCAGAAGACCACACCGGGTGCCACTCCTTTCAGCTAAGAACAGGAAACTGAGGCTCCAATTTGCCCAAGCTCATCGAAATTGGACAGTAGAAGATTGGAAAAACGTTGCCTGGTCTGATGAGTCTCGATTTCTGCTGCGACATTCGGATGGTAGGGTCAGAATTTGGCGTCAACAACATGAAAGCATGGATCCATCCTGCCTTGTATCAATGGTTCAGGCTGTGGTGGTGGTGTCATGGTGTGGGGAATATTTTCTTGGCACTCTTTGGGCCCCTTGGTACCCATTGAGCATCGTTGCAACACCTTGTGGAATCTATGCCACGAAGAATTGAGGCAGTTCTGAAGGCAAAAGGGGTCCAACCCGTTACTAGCATGGTGTACCTAATAAAGTGGCCGGTGAGTGTATACACTAATATCAAGTGTTGCCCTATATCATTCAGCAACCAACACCAACATGCCCAATGCACTCCCGTCTACCATCAATATACATCTAATATACATTTAGCTTGCTATTATTATTATTATTAACATTTATTTTAAAGCGCCATTGATTCCATGGCGCTGTACATTTGAGGGGGGTCACATACATGATATGTCAAGTGAGTACAATAATGACAATGAATGACTTATAACTGGTACGAGGAGAAAGGACCCTGCCCGCGAGGGCTTAAATCTACAAGGAGGAGGGAAGCGACAGGAGGAGAGGGGCAGACGTGTTTGTGGGTAGACAGTGGGCATCAGGTTATTGTAGGTTATAGGCAATTCTGAAGAAATGGTTTTCAGGTTGCTTTTGAACTGGTGAGAGAGGGGGGGGGGGGGAGTCTATGTGTTGGGGCAGTGAGTTCCAGAGTGTGGGGGAAGCATGAGAGAAGTCTTGGAGACGGTTGTGTGAGGAGCTGATAAGAGGAGAACAGAGAAGAAGGTCCTGTGAGGAGCGGAGATTGCGTGAGGGGAGATATATGGAGATTAGAGATGTATGGAGGGGAGAGGTTATGTAGAGCCTTGAGTCATGGTTAGCAACTTGAAATGTATTGCGGGGAAATGGGAAGCCAGTGAAGGGATTGGCAGAGAGGAGAGGCAGAGGAGGAGAGAGGTGGATAAGACGGGCAGCAGAGTTGAGAATGGTTTGAAGGGGAGCAAGAGTGCTAGATGGGAGGCCACAGAGAAGGTTGTTGCAGTAGTCAAGTCGGGAGATGAAAAGGGCATGGACCAGCATTTCTGTGGTGTCGAGTTGAGGAACGAACGGATGCGAGAGATGTTTTTCAGGTGGAGGCGGCAGGCAGAGGTTAGGGTTTGGATGTGTGGTTTGAAGGACAGAGCGGAGTCGAGGATTACCCCAAGGCAGCGGACTTGCGTAACAGGTGAGAGTGTACAGCCTTTGGGACAGTGATAGAGAGATCAGATGGAGGATGGAGGGAGACGGTGGAAAGATGATGAATTCTGTTTTCTCCACATTTAGTTTTAGGAGACGGGAGGAGAAAAAGGAGGAAATGGACGATAGACAGTCTGGGATCCGGGAGAGAAGAGATCCACTCTTTATGTATACCTATCCCGTTTTTCTTCTGTTGTCTATCACCCACGAGCTATGCATCTAGTCACCTAAATTGGGGGGAAGTTTTGTTTTAAATAATGGCGGCTTCCTGCGGATTAGTTAACAGTGAACAAGACACTGAGCTTGAAACCGTCTGTTGGATGCATCGCACCTAGCGCATGTACATATGGCTGTCTTTTAAGTCTGCTTAATAAAGTTTATGCTTTTATGATCAACGGGCGGAGAAGTTATTACGGTGCACCCCGTGTTACGAAGCTGCATCGGTGCTTCAGGATTGTGTTGTAGGTAGTAGTAGATTACCTCTGATGAAGCGCTAAGTTGGAGCGCGAAACGCATTAGAACTAAAGTATGTTTTTAATCAGTTTAATTTTAATATCCTGTTTTAGAAATAAAATTCTGAAGTTTTCTATATACCACCTTCATCATTGCCATTTACTGATAATCCACGTGCACTGGTTCACCATTTTTATTTGTTGCATGCTTCCTATCCAGCAGTCTAGGATCGCTGGAAAGAACCGTGGCTGCCGAGAGAAGGATTAATCCTATACCCTGTTTATGATTGTTGTGCCTCTACAATTTTGAGCACAACCACTTCAGGTGAGAATCTCCACCTTTCTTTTAATATATTTGAGACGTATTTTCACTATTGTGGGGCCCTTGTCATTTTTCTTTTTTGGCTACTGATCACTGGCTTGTTACACAGAGAGCCCTGGGACTAGGTCCCCAGAGATGACTGTGCAGCCGTTCTCCCCCGGGTCTTTTGGTCACCAGGGGTCCCAATCAGCAACAGAGCAGGTGAAAAATCTTTAGAGTATCCACGGGAACGAACTAAAAGCAATCAAAAAGGTTAAGGGGCCAGGGAGCGGAGGTTATTCCCCCACACTTGCAGAGGCTGCACTGGGGAAAAGGGGTGTGAAGGCTGGTTTATAGAAAACTTCTGAATTTTATTTCTAAAACAGTAAGGATATTATGCTAAAATTATTAAGAACATACATAGACCTAAGACGTTTCGCGCTCCAACTTAGCGCTTCATCAGAGGTACTCTAGGTCCCCAGAGATGACTGTGCAGCCGTTTTCCGGGCTCTGTTGGGTCACCAGGAGTCCAATCACCAGACAGAGCAGTGGAAAGTCTTTTGAGTATGCAACGGTAACGAACTACGGCAATCAAAGGGTTTAAGAAGCCTGTAGCGGAGGTTTGCTTGCAGACGCACTGGAATAGGGCTGTGAATTACAGCTCTGTTTTCAGCTCTGCTGCGGCGCCGGGAGCCGCAAACCCCGATGTCTGCAGCGACTCCAAAATATGTCACTGCATACGTACGACCCTCACCGCCCGACCGTAAGCCGGTGTTAAACACTGATGTTAGCTGTTAAAAAACCAGAGCATGCGCATGTAAATGTCCGGCAGTGATCACTCGCAAATAGAGCTGTCTCTTATGGGGAGACAAATGTTAGTGACGTCCTTTTTGTGGCGCCTCAACTCTGCGAGGACACAGCAAGCAGAGCTCACATTTTCCCACCCCGACTTCACAAGGGATTCATGCCCATTATCTGCATCACTCCTAAACCCCGACACCCTGCTCTCCTGCAACAAGCATGACCTTTACACAGAAGGACCCCCGAGTTGGACGACATCATCACCCTGCAGTGATAGACGGCAGCATAACCAAAGATGGCGCTGGACCACACTGCTCTACTAGAAGCAAGCCTAGGAAACAACACCCAACAACAGCCCCTCCCTGCAGAGCGAGCACCGCCCAGAGGCTAATAGTCATGGGGCAGCAAGAGGTAAGGGCCAAAACAGTCATGAAGAATGGGTAAATACACACATACCTCCACCGATGCAGGACCGAGTCATGTGCACTGCTGTGTACTGCCAGACCTTTGATTATGTCACATGGAGGGGATGAGTCATGTGACCTGCTGTTAACTGCCAGGAACCTGTGTTGATTCACATTGAGGGGAGGAGTCCATGTGACTGCTGTGTGCTGCCAGACCAGTGATTATGGTTTCACATGGAGGGGATGATCAAGTGACTGCTGTGTGCAGCCAGAACCTGCGAAGATGTCACATTATGGAGGAGTCATGTGACTGCCTGTTTGCTGCCCAGGACCTGTGATGAATGCACATGAGGGGCGGAGTCCATGTGACTGCTTGTGATGCGCCAGAACCTTGAATGATGTCACAAGGAGGGAGGAGTCACAGATAGTTTAAAATGATCAGTGCTGCTGTGATCCCTGTTGCAATTCTGCATAAGCTGAAGAATGTATGCTAGCCAGTTGTGTTAACGTGCCCTGGAGCTGAGCCGTGTGAGTGTAAACGTGCCTGTAGCTGAAGAGCCGTGTGTTGTTAAATGTGCGTGTAGCCGAGCCGAGTGTGTGTAACGTGCGTGTAGCCGAGCCGAGTGAGTGTAACGACCTGTAAGCTGAGCCGTGTGTGTTGTAACGAACCTGTAGCTGAGCCGTGTGTGTAACGTGCCTGTAGAGCAGAGCCGTTGAAATGTGCCCGTAGCTTAGCCGTGTGTGTAATTGCCTGTAGCTGACCGTTGGTGTAACGTGCTGTAGCTGAGTCCGTGTGTGTGTAACGTGCCTTAGCTGAGCCCGCTTGGTGTAACGAGCCTGTATCAGAGCCGCGTGTGTGTAATGTGCCTGTAGCTGAGCCGTGTGTGTGTAACTAGCCTGAAGCTGAGCTGTGTGTGTGTAATGTGCCGGTTGCTGAGCCGTGTGTGTGTAAAGTCCTGTACTGGAACCGTGGTGTGTAATGTGCCTGTACTGAATCCGTGTGTGTGTAACGTGCCTGTACTGAGCCGTGTGTGTGTAACTGCCAGTACAGATCCGTTTGTGTTTAATGTGCCTGTAGCTGAGCCGTTTGTGTGTAACGTGCCTGTAGCTGAAGCGAGTGTGTAGTAATGTGTCTGTAGCTGAGCCCGTGTTTGGTGGTAATGTGCGTGTAGCTGAGCCGTGTGTGTAATGTGCGTGTAGCTGAGCCGGTGTGTAATGTGCTGTAGCTGAGCCCAGTGTGTGTAATGAGCCTGTAGATGAGACGTGTGTGTGTAATGTATCCTGTAGCTGAGGCCGTGTGTGTGAACTTGCCTGATAGCTAGCCGAGTGAGTAACGTGGCCTGTAGCTGAGCCCGTGTGTCATTTCCTTAGCTGACGTGTGTGTCACGTGCGTGTATCTGACCCCAGTGTGGTACGTGCGTGTGCTGAGCCCAGTGTGTGTAACGTGCGTGTTAGCTGAGCCCAGTGGTGTGTAACGTGCCTGAAGCTGAGAGCCTTGTGTGTGAGTAAACGTGCCTGTAGCTGAGCCGTGTGTGTGTGTAACGTCATGTACTGAGTCCGAGTGTGTGTGTATCTGCCTGTAGCTGGAGTCTGTGTGTAACGTTCCTGTAGCTGAGCTCGTGTGTAACGTGCCGGGTAGCTGAGCTGTGTGTAACGTGCCTGTAGCTGAGCTGTGTAAACTTGCCTGTACTGAGCTTTGTGTAACGTGCCTGTAGCTGAGCTGTGTGTAACTTCCTGTACTGATCTTGTGTAAAAGTGCCTGTACTGAGCTGTGGTGTACGTTCCGGTTACTGAGCTGTGTGTACGTGCCTGAGCGAGCTTGTGGTAACGTGCCTGTGGCTGAGCCGTGTGTAACGTGCCTGTAGCTGAGCCGTGTGTAACGAGCCTGAAGCTGAGCTGATTGTAACGTGCCTGTAGCTGAGCTGTGTGTAACGTGCCTGTAGCTGAGCTGTGTGTAACGTGCCTGTAGCTGAGCTGTGTGTAACGTGCCTGTAGCTGAGTAGTGTGTAACGTGCCTGTAGCTGAGGAGTGTGTAACGTGCCTGTAGCTGAGCGGTGTGTAATGTGCCTGTAGCTGAGCAGTGTGTTAATTGCCTGTACCTGAGCCGCAGTTGTGTAACGTCCCTGTAGCAGAGCCGCGTGTTGTAATCGTGCCTGCTACTGAGCCGGTGTGTGTGTCTAATGTGCGTGTAGCTGAGGATCCCGTGTTGTAGTTGTCTGTAAAATAAGTTGTTCATCGTATACATTTTTTAAGACCCATTTATATATTTAATAAAGAATCCTGTCCTCCCAGACCGACTTTCTCAAGACTAAATAATTCAGTTCTTTAAGCCATTCCTCATAAATAAGATTATTTCCATTCCCTTTATAAGTTTGAGTTGCTCTCTTACACTCTCACTAGGCCTCCCAATACATCTTTTTCCTATAAACTGGAGCCCAGAAGTGAACAGTATATTCCAAGAGAGAGGCCCCGTCACCAATGCTTTATACAGCAGGAATATGATATCCTTCTCCCACGAGTTCATGCCTCTTGTAATACATGATAAATCACTGGACTAGACTATAAAATTTTATACTCCTCACATATATATTATTAGGCAGTTTAGTGTATAGGGGCTTGTAGGGCTAGCTGGCCATTAGGAATCCCCTATACATTAGTTGATACAGTATTTATTCTAGATTTTGTATTTGTTGATAGGTTTTAATAAGATTATTAACCCCTTCCCGACATTGGGCGTATGCATACGCCCTAGCGGGAAGTGACTTCCTGCAAATGGACGTATGCATATGTCCTGGAGATCGCGCGGTCTTGTGGGCGAGCCGCACACGATCGCGACATGGAACCAGCGGTAAATTAACGGGTGATAATAAAGCCGCAGGCAGCAGGAGTGAGCTCCGCTGCCTCCGATCCGGCGCAGCGAGCGGCGCAGATGCCGCTCGCTGGTCTCTTACCGGGCTCCCCGGATGCTTTGTGAAAGCATTCGGGTAGTCTGGTGACGTCACCATGCCCACAATGCATTGGTGACTCCATGGCGACCTGTGCACAGCAGTAACGCTGTGCACAGGCCCCCAATTCAAACAGCAATCTAACGTTTGCTTTTCCCCAGTGGGGATTTGCTGTTACAAATCCCCACTGGGAAATGTAAAAAAAAATGTGAAAAAGTAAAAAAAAAAAGAAAAACACAAACACAAAAAATAAAATTAAAAACACTACACCGCCCTTTTTCCCCTTTACAAATGCCAATCGCCCCCAAAAAAGATCAAAAAGAAATAAAGTACGCATATTTGGTATCGCCGCGTGCGTAACGACCCGCCCTATAAATCTGTTACGTTAATTAATCCGTACGGTGAACGCCGTAAAAACAAAAAACAGTCACAGAACTGCGATTTTTGTACATCCTGCAGCACCTAAAATGGAATAAAAAGCGATCAAAATCTCATATAAACGCCAAATTTGTACCAATTGAAACATCAGTTCATCCCACAAAAAAAAAAGTCCTTACACGTCTCTGTATACGGAAAAATAAAATAGTTATGGCTCTCTGAAGACAGCGATGCATAAATATTATTTAACACAATAAAAAAAATTTTTGTTTTTTAAAAGTGCTTTAAAATTTAAAAAAACTATATAAATAGGGTATCGCCGTAATCGTCTCGACCTAGGGATTAACACTAACTTGTCAAGGATCCTGCACGGTGAGCGCTGTTAAAATTAAAAATAAAAAACACTACTAGGATTGCAGTATTTTCTTCACCCTGCCTTCCAAAAAACGGATTTAAAACTGATCAAAAAGTCTTGTCCCCCCAAAAATGATACCAATAAAAACGTCAACACATCCTGCAAAAAAACAAGCCCCTAAACAGCTCCATACACAGAAAAATAAAAAGTTATGGTTCTCAGACTATGACGAGGTAAAAATGTGTGTTCCTTCTTGAATAAAAGTGTTTTCTATTGTGTAAAAGCATAAAACATAAAAAAAATATAAAAATTTGGGTATCGCTGTAATCGTATCAACCTGCTGATAATACTAGCTTGTCAGTTATACTGCTGTGACCGCTGTAAAAAAATAAAAAACACTACCAGGAATGCTGTATTTTGTTCAAAATGCCTCACAAAAACCTTAATAAAAAGTAAATCAAAGTGGCATATGCCCCCCATAATGGTACTAATAAAAACATCAACTCATCCCACAAAAAATAAGCCCATCATCACCCCGTATACAAAAAAACTGAAAACGTTATGGCTATCAGAACAGGAGAACATAAAAATGGCAATTTTTTATAGACCTATTTCTATTGTGTAAAATAATAAAACAAAAAAAACTATAAAAAATCTATATCATTGCAATGTACCGACCCCCATAGTAAAGAAAATCCTGTCATTTATACTGC
This sequence comes from Phyllomedusa bahiana, assembly GCA_025379985.1. Classification (NCBI taxonomy): domain Eukaryota; kingdom Metazoa; phylum Chordata; class Amphibia; order Anura; family Hylidae; genus Phyllomedusa; species Phyllomedusa bahiana. Next base: position 10,420 of record JAODAL010028650.1, read on the forward strand.
ACGTTGAACGCTGTAAAAATTGAAGCCCAAAAAAAAAATGGGGGAATTGTGTTTTCCCCTCATTTTCATAGCCCAATGCAAAAAAAACCCAAAAACTTTGGAGCAATTGTGGACCCAAAATGTACAATACACCCCTAGATGAGATCTATGAGGCGTGCTGAATCAAAAATGGGTGACTTCTGGAAGGTTTCGCCTTTTTCTGGTACTTTGGGACTTTGTAAATGCGCCCAAGGGCCCCACCAAAATCTGCGTTCCAAAAGCCAAATAGAGCTCCCTCCCTAACAACCATGCACCCAAACAGCATTTAAAACCCACATTAGGTATTCCGAACTTATAAGAAATTGCGTAACAAAGTTTTGGATGCTTTTTTTACCAGGATGCCTTGTAAAAATTAAACATTTTCAGCTAAAATTGCAGATTATTGTAAAAAAAATTTTTTTTTTTCATTTTCACAGCCTAAACGCTAAAAATTTTGTGACACACCTGTGGGGTTTGATATGCTCACTACATCCCTTGGGTATATTCCTTAAGGGTGTAGTTTCCAATAGGGGTCTTTTTAGGGTGTTTTTTAAGTTTAGCACCTTAGGGTGTCCGCAAACCTGAAATGGGCCCCTAAATAAAATCGTAATGAAATGAGACCCAGTCCAGTAGGTGCTCCTCCTATTCTGGGGGTTGTGGTTTGAGCCTAATAATGCACTAGGGCCTCATAGGGGATATCTCTAAAAACGGCAGAATCTGGGGGAATCAATATTAAGTTGCATTTCCCTGATCACATTTATCGTATTCTTGTGAATAATGTAAAAAAAAATTGAAAATCTGCAAAAAAAGTGAAATTTTTAAATTTCACCCTTTCCCCTTTGCTTTAATTCCTGTGAAACACCTAATGTGTTAATAAACTTCCTAAATGCGGGTTTTTAATACTTACGGGGTTTTATTTCTTAGATGGTCATTTATGGGGGTATCTAACATACAGGTCAATCAAAGTCCATGTTAGAACGGACTAGTCCCTTAAAAATGTATATTGCAAATTTTCTTGAAAATTTGAAAATTACTACTAAATTTCTAAGCCCTCTAATGACGTAAATAAAAAAAAGACATTGAAAAAAATGATGCCAAACTACAGCAGATGTATGGTAGATGCTAGTTAAAAAACTATTTTGATGGAAAAAACTACTGTTTACCATGCAGAAAATTTTTGAAGTTTGAAATTGGTAAATTTTTCAATTTTTTCACGATACTTTGATATTTTTCACAAATAAACAAGCATTTTTTGGGCCAAAATTTCTTACTATCTTTAAAACACAATGTGTCAGGAGAAAACATTCTCTGAATCACATGGATAGGTTAAAGTGTCAAAAAGTTATTCCACATAAAGTGACACATGACAGATTTTAAAAATGGGGCTCTGTCAGAGAGGCCAAAACTGGCTCCGGAGGTAAGGGGTTAAAAGTTGCATTTTATAGTCCAGTAATTTATCTTGAATTTGACTATTTATTGTATATTTGACACTGTCAGGGTTGCCTGAAATTTACCCTTTCATTCGTATTCTCTTTTAATACACGCCAATATCCTGCTGGCCTTAGAGGCAGATGACTGACACTGCATGCTGTTCTGTAGTCTATGATCTACAGGAATGCCCAGATCTTTCTCAACAAGCTTTTCTCCCAGTTTTTCTCCCCCTAGGACATATGACGCCTGTAGATTATTCCTACCCAGATGCAAAACCTTTCCTTTATCCACATTCAACCTCATTTGCCAAGTGGACGCCCAAACACTCAGTGTTTATGAGCATCTTCCATGGATTGCACTACACTTCATAGCTTGTTGTCATCTGCAAAAATATACATATAAATCCATAGTCTTGTTTCAGGCAGGACAAGTTTTTCCTGGGTATCAATTTAGCATATATGTGATTTATTGATTAGGTTTTATTTTTTAGGCAAAAAGATTGTAAAAAGAAAAAACAAATTCTGCATAATTTTTTGTATTTTGTTTTTGCTTATAATAGATTTTAATTAGAACAGTTTTCAATAAACATATAATGGTCACATAACCACAAAATGAACAAAGGCACTACAGTGTAAGAACAGAAAGCAAATCAATGAGCACCAAATTGTCGTGTAGGCCTTCAGTACTGTGACCACCGATTAACGTATCAACAGATAGAAGAAACATATTTAATGTCCACAATTGGGCGGTGGAGCCTAGCAGACTGCCCACCCACGACGGACCAGAGCTCTGAACTTCAGCAAATCTAAGTGGTCTTGAAACTCCAATAATTATAACAAATAATAGAAGGATAAGGGAGAGGGAAGAGAAAGGGAGTCCACACCGCCGGACACCGGAGGAGCACAAAATGCCGTGCTGAAAGCTATACAATGGGAGGATCTGTCCCAATAAAAAGCTTCAACGGCCAAGGGCCCAATCGCCATGACCAGCCCCCCCCCACATGTGAAGGGACTGGCAGGGTCAGAAAAAAACCCCCATCCATCACCCCAAGATGGTCTGAAATTCCCGGGAGGATTGATATAGGGTCCACGGCCTCCAAGTGTGCAGTACTTTAATTTTCTCCTTGGGGTTATGGGCGATCAACTCCTCCATACATTGAGTAGAAGACACCTCCTCCACCCAGTCAGCGACAGGCGGAGCAACGGATTGACACCAGCGACGGGGGATTACTGTCTTTGCTGCCTGTAAGAGATGTCTTGTCAAGGATTTCTTGTAGGAGGATTGTGAAGAGGGGAACATAAATAAAAGAGCTGCTTCTGGGCATTCCGGAATGGAGGTCCCGCAACAATCTGAGATAGCCTAAAGGATTTTTTTCCAGAAGAGCTGCAAGACTGGGCTCCCCCACCAGATATGGGACATAGACCCCACCTCTAGATAACACCTCCAGCAGGTGTCTGGAACATTAGGATACCATTTGTGAAGCAGAGTCGGCACTCTATACCACCTGGATAAGACTTTAAAGCATGTTTCCTGAGCTTTGCAGGCTATCACTGCTTTGTATGTGAGAAAAAAGCACTTTCTCCATTGTTCAGCCGTAAAGGTCCTGCTTAACACTCTCTCCCTTACTATTATGAGGGAGATCCTGACAAGTGGAGGAGATTAGCCACTGGTAGAGCATGGAGATCAGGTGCCTTGGGAGCGATGGGCCGACACATAGTTCCTCGAAAGGAGAAAGTGCTCTAAGAGACCTTCCTTGTGACAGTAGAGGGAAAGAAGTGCTGAAACTGCAGGTATTCAAACCGGTACCTAGCAGAAGGAGGGTAATCCTGAGTCAAATCCAAAAGGGGTAATAAGACACCCTTATTGTGTATCTGTACTGTGAGGAGAGGGCGACATTTAGAACTCCCTAAGAAAGACCGCCCTGAAGGGGAAATAATTGATTATCTGAGATGGGGAAAAAGGGGCCAGTTAAATCTAATAAGGGAACCGGAGCCTTAGATTTTAATATTATAGAGAGCGTATGAGCTGTACTGAAGGACAGGAGTTTGGGATCTCGGGTCGAGAGGCTTTGGGCCCACGGGAGGGAAATTATCACCTGGGGAGAGACTGTCTGCGCAATACCCACCCAGAGCTTATCTTGGGACTATGAACGAAGTCCAAAAACCTAGCATAAGCAGCAGCCAGGTAATAGACCTTGCATTTGGGCAGGCCCACTCCCCCCTCCGTCTTGGGCCTAGACAGCAGTTCCCTTTAAGTCTCAGGCGTCGGAGCGCCATATAAACTCAGTGAAACATCGTTGGAGTTTAACCCAAAAAAGAGGAGGGCAGGGAAAACGAAACCATCTGAAACAGATATAGCAGTTTCGATAGTATGGACATTTTAATAATATTCACTCTACCAAACCATGATAAGTCACCCCGTCCCCAATACCCCAAAAGTCGAGAAATATATATATTTTTTTTAACTGTCATTTTTATTAAAGGATTTTAAAGATAAATGACATGGACATTATGACATACAAAATGGTGTTAACAATCGAGTACAATGTGATGGTTGGTAAAATATAGCACGGTGCAGTAAGAATAAACGGTACTTTCCAGTCCGGACACTAGAATATGCATTTCTTTACAGAAAACCAAACGGAGGCTAATAGATATCATAATCTCGATGCTGTCAAGAAGGATCTGTACGAGCATATAAAACACAAACAAGTCAACAAGAAGGATAAGGGGGGCAGGAAATAGGATGAGGGGGGGAGAGAAGCAATAACTCGTACAGGGAGGATGAGTCAGCTCGAGTATGTTTCATATGCCTGTGGTGCCTCTACCGCTCCAGAACACCAGGGATGACAATGACAAGCCCTCCATCGCTCCCGAGAACCAAGGATAGGATCTCTTGTGGTCCATATTTATAAAGGGCTTTTTTTTTTTTTTAAATGAAGAGAGCAAAGTGGTTAATGGTAACACCTCCGGTGATCTAGGCTCACGAGAAGCCCAACAAAGACATCCCCGGTGCCCTAGGCCAGATTATTACTGTTAATCCTTTTCATTTACCTTTAAATAATCGATGTAAGAGTTATAGTTCAATCCTAGAGTAGAAAACAAGTATGTAACATAAGATCGACATACCACTGTACCTAGATGGATGTCTCTGCGTCGCAGTAATGCATATAGATTTACAGAGGAAATAATCATATAGATAAAACAAATGTCTATAGATTAGCTGTAGATAATGGTACATATCATGGGTGTCAATCAAACCGGCGTTCTCAACATATTTAACAAGTGACCCGTATATAATGGGTAAAACAAACATCAAGAAAAACATTGAGATATATACACAAACAAATACAGACTACAAGAGGGAATTATACTAGGGGATGTTGGAGGTAGAGAGCTGAGAGAAGAGATGCCTGGTCAGGGCCCACTTTACTATGCTGCCATTAGGGGGGCAGTGGAGATTATATAATAGATAATTTCGAATTTATCTATCCTGTCGTCTAATAGAGCCGTGAGGTATTCCATCTCACGAATTTCCTTCACTCGGCTGATCAAGTGGTCCTTTGAGGGGGGTTCTTGACACTTCCAATGCTTGCTTATGAGACATCTGGTTGCCGTCAACAGATGCAGCAATAGGCGTGATTGGGGACATCGCAAACCATCGGGAAAGATATTTAGTAGGTAGACCCCAGGGGCCGCGGGAATGGTGATTCCCACAACACTCTGGATCAAAGATTGGACTGTTCTCCAAAGAGGTTTTATTTTAGGGCAGTCCCAAAAAATATGGGCCACAGATCCTTGCGTCGCCCTACACCTCCAACATAAGTCAGAGAGACTAGGGTAAAAAGTGTGCAAGAGTACGGGAGTATGGTACCAATGCATCAGCAGTTTGTATTGATTTTCTTTGCAGGAGACACAAGAGGAAGACTTGGCCGCCTGGGTCCAAATTGTTTGCCAGGTGTCTATAGGGATGGGCGTCCCTAAATAGCTTTCCCATTTTCTCATGTAAGAGTGGGTGGGGGTTTGGGCAGGGTCTGGTGTCACCAAAATTTGATATATTGATGAAATCAGACCAGCTGTGGAAGAATTTGTTCGGCATATTTTCTCAAAGCTGGTGGGGATCGATACCGATGTGGAGGACGGAGATCTGTGTAAGAAATGGCTAATCTGCAGATAGGAGTAGTAAGTGTGGGGTGGTAGCTTAAACTTTTCCCGTAGACTTTCAAAAGACAGGATCTCTCGGGTCCTGTAGTCCACAATATCCGCCAGCTTAAATAGTTGACTATCAAACCACGGTTTCATGTGGGGATGTTGCAGGCTATCAGGGATCAGTGGTTGGAAAAGAAACGATGTCATAGGTGAGTATTGCGAAGTGAGGTTAAATTTCTTATGACAAGATTTCCACACCTTCCACGTCAGAGCCATTGGGCCCAGCAATGGCTTGACAATCTGGTTGTGCGTTGTAGACCACAGGAACGAGTTAGGATGGATCGGGGCTAAACACAACTTCTCCAACTCTGCCCATCTGGAATACGCGTATAGAGATGACCAAGCAGGGATTCGTCGCAACTGCGCTGCCCAGTAATATTTTTGTATGTCAGGTACAGAGAGCCCCCCTCGAGTTTTGGGAGCCAGCAGGACTGACTTTGGAATACGGTGTCTGCCCCGGGCCCATACGAAACGCATGAAGGCGGCCTGCATGAGCTTTAAGTCCCGAGTGGGGATCGGCACAGGCAAAGTCTCAAACAGGTACATCAGCTTTGGGAGAGCTGTCATTTTAATCACTGCTATTCTGCCTTTGAGTGATATTGGTAGGGCGTGCCATTTACTCAGTAGTCCGTGCACCTCCAAAAATTTGTCAGGATAATTATATGAGAACAGCATGGTGTATGTTGGGGTCAAATTTATCCCCAGATATCTTAAGGATCTCTGTTTCCTATTAAAACAGAAGTTCGATCTGTACAGATCCAACTGAGCGGTAGGGATGTTTAAGGATAATGCCTTTGTCTTAGACGAGTTCACTTTGTAGCCCGAGAGAAGGCCGAAATGGCGCATGAGTGATTGCAAAATGGGGATAGTGGTATGTAAGTTGGTTAGAGTCAGGAGTATGTCGTCCGCATATAAGGATACTTTGAAGTCTCTGTCACAGACTCGGATACCCGTGATATTCAGGTTATTTCTTATGGCCGCAGCCAATGGTTCGATACACAGGACAAAGATTATCGGGGATAAGGGACAGCCCTGCCTCGTGCCATTTTTAAGCTTGATCAGGGGGAATCGGGGTGTGGGATTCGAATAGCTGCAGAGGGGCAGGAGTACAGCGAACCAAGAGCTTGCATAAATGGGCCCCGAAAGCCAAATACCTTCAGTACTTCGGACATAAACTTCCAATTTAGGCGATCAAACGCCTTTTCCGCGTCCAAGCTGAGCAGTAAAGCCGGCTCCTGCCTCCTATGCGCTATCTCGATTAGGTCTATCGCCCGTCTAGTGTTATCAGCTCCTTGCCTACCCGTGACAAATCCCACCTGGTCTTTGTTAATTAATCCCGGCAAGCAGTATGATAGACGATTGGCCAAAATTTTGGCGAATATTTTCACGTCAGCATTTAGAAGGGCGATAGGCCGATAGTTAGAACAATCTAGATGGTCTCTGTTGGGCTTGGGGATAAGGGTTATGAAGGAGTGAAGCATGGACGGGGGAATCTGGTCACCCTTCAAGAATGAATTAAATATTTCCACCAAGTGATCTTCCAATTGTGGGGAGAAGGTCTGGAAGTATAAGTACGTAAATCCGTCTGGACCCGGGGATTTTTTGGAGGGTAAATTCTTGAGGGTTTCCCTAATCTCCTCTATTGTGATCGGGGCGTTGAGAGAGTGCAGGTCTGTCTCGGATAGGGAGGGGAGGTTGCAGGATGATAAAAATTCATGCAGGGCGTTCGGAGTATGTGAAAGCAAATTAGTTAGAGAGTCCGGAAGGTTGTAGAGCCTGGCATAGTAAGAGTGGAAGATCTGCGCGATCTCCTTTGGATCGTAGACGATCATACCACGATTATTCCTCAAGGAGTATGGGTTCTTTGTTGAGGCCTCCTCTCGGAGCATCTTAGCGAGCATGGTATGTGCCTTATTAGCACGGAAATAGTATCTTTGTCTACTATACACCAACAATTTTTCGGTTCTGGATACTTCCAGACTCCTCATCTTAGCTCGGAGCTCTACAACCTCTCGAAGTCTGTGCCTGGTCGGAGCAGCTGCCAGAGAGGCCTCGAGAGTTTTAAGACGTGTCCGAAGCAGAGACATTTGCAGGGTTGCGTTTTTCTTAATACGGGAACCCAAGGCGATACAGTGTCCTCGGATCACCGCTTTGTGTGCCTCCCAAAGTGTAGCCGGTGAGGTCACCGATCCAGTGTTCATTTGGAAGTAGTCTTTAATGGCCTGCCGCAGTTCTTCTCTGTGCTGGGGGTGCTTCAAAAGGGATTCATTGAGACGCCAGTGGCATTTTTTTGTGCGAGTTTCCCCTAGATTTAGAGAGAGCATCAGGGAAGCATGGTCCGACCAGGTTATAGGGTTGATTTCAACCGTGCCTAGCCGACGCAATACAGGTATGTTCCCGAAGAAGTAATCGAGACGTGAGTGTGAGCAAAAGTCGAGAAATATTAACTAGCAGGGGATGGAAGTTGCACTCGTACAGTTGCGACAGATCTTTAGGAATTTTAATCCCCAAGTATGAAATCTCCCTCCTGGGCCAAGGAGAAGTTAGATTTAATGGCCTGGACAGTGGACTGGTCAAGAGAAATATTCAAGGCTTCAGATTTTGAGTAATTGATTTTGTAGTTGGACCACAGATTAAATTTATCCAGCTCGGACAGCAAGAAGGGAAGAGATATAAAGGGATCCTTCAAATAAATTAACAGATCGTCTGCAAAAGCCAAGCACTAAAGCTCCTGCCCTCCAATCGTTATTCCCTTGATGTCCGAGCTGGATTGCACATCGGCCAATAGGTGTTCCATGATTAAAATATATAGTAACGGCGACAAGGGGCATCCCTGCCTGGTACCATTGCATATGTCCAGGAAACCTGATAAGGCACCATTTTTATTCCTTTAATCTACATACATAGTCACTTCTGTGCTCTTCTATTACTATTTTCCTTTATATCTTACCCTCCCCTTTTTTCTCCCTCCTCTTCCTCTTTCCACTCTCTTTTGCTTGTTTTTTTATTTTATTTTCATCACGCTGCCTCATTCTTTTTTCTATACTTTTGGTCATATTTTTACTATGTTTTGATTTTTCATACTATCTTTTCCTAATTTCAGATGTCTCTCGAGAAAGGCCTTTTGCTGAAACGTCGATTACTATGACATCTCTCCCTTCTGCTTAAAAAACATAAGGAAAAAAATCCTTTATGCAGTGTTTTTGATCTTTTGTACAACATCTGTTCAGCAATACTCTTAGATTTTGGTGCTTCTATGTTTTTGCCTCTGATATGTATTAAATAAATAAATATTTAAGTCTAAAAACACTACAGGTGTGCGGTGAATATATCCATTACTAAATGGGAACTTCAGTCTGCGCCGGGCTGGAGCAGGCCTCCAACTCCGGAACCACTGCTGCAGAAAAAGGAGGAGAGGAGAAAAGGAGGAAGGGACAGGGGAGGAAAAAAGAAAGAAAAAAAACAAAAAACGCACAAACAAAACACGAGACAAAAACCAAAAAGCAGGTAGCTAAGCCCTGCGCGTTAACTAGACAAGATAGGAATAAGAAATGTGAATCCTGCTAAGTTAAATGAACTCAAAGCAGGAGTTCCGCCTACTGGGGGAATGTGGGAGAGCTCAGGAACATCTAGAAAACTCCTCGTAGCCATTACTATAGTACAACTGAACGAATCTAATCATGATAACCAGGCCGCCATTGAGCCGATGTATAAGGGGAAACCTATGCAAGCACCTAATCGAACATAGACAGGATTTTGGCACTATAACCTACGGGGGATTAGTGATGCCCACCAGGACGTGTCAGAGGGGACTACTTCTCCCGTTAACAAGTGCCCCCCAGAACAGAAAGTGGGGCTCCTCTTGGAATAGTCTCCGGAGCCCTGTCTTCAGACAGGGTTCAGAGGGGGAGAGCGATGCGGGTCCCGAGCCACGTGACAGCCAGAACTTGGCCGCAGGTCCCTCTGCCTCCCCTGCGGAGGGGTGGTGGCAAGCGGTGTAGAGATAAGATGCAATGTCTCTTCCGCTGGGGTGGCTTAAAGGCTAGGGAAGCCAAGGTTGGCCAATCTGGGAGTGAGAGGTTCTCGATCTGAAGGGCCTGTAACACCAATGGAATGTCCTTCGCCGATCGGATCAGTTGAGTTTGTTTAGGTAGACGAACATGCAGTGCAAAGGGGTATCCCCAATGAAAGGGAATATTTGTCTCCTTCAATACTTCCAAGAGTAGGTTCAGGACAGCCCTCTGGGCTAGTGTGAGACGAGATAAGTCCTGCAAAATCCTAATAGGAGCGCCCTGATAGGACAGTGACTTACGGCGTCAGGCTTCGAAGATGATGTCCTCCTTCATGGCAAAAAAGTGGACCCGGCATATAACATCTCGTGGCCTTGGATCTGCAGGATTAGGAGGTCTCAGCGCTCTGTGAACCCTGTCCAATTCAATATGAGCTATAGGTGGGCGCCCTAGAAGGTCGTTAAAGATAGCCGTGACCACTGTAAACAAATCGGCATTAGGGACCGATTCGGGAAGGCCTCTGATACGTAAGTTATTACGCCTGCTACGGTTTTCAATCTCATCTAAATGCTGTTGCAAGGCGAATATTTGAGCCGAATGGTGCGCCACCTCATCAGTAACCGTTGTCAACTTAGCAGAGGTCTGGGCCTGATCTAAATCGTCCACTTTTGTATGCAAGGAGGATAGATCAGCTCGCAGGTTGGCAAATTCCCCGACCATCTGTGTAGACAAGGTGGAGATATCGGCTTTTGAAGGGAGCGACTGCATTAGTTGTTTCAGGTCGGCTAATGTCACTGGTCTGTTTTCATCCAGGAACACTGGGGAGTTGTTGACAGAAAGAGACGCATGCACCCGGGCAGAGCTTGGTACTGGTGCTCCAAAAATTGCGGGAGTACCCCTTAGGCTGTCAAGTCGGGATTGTATGAGCAGGAGAAGTCCCCTGAGTATGCAGAGGCTGCCCCCCAGAGTGATCCGGAGAGAGTCCAGGCACCTGTGGGCCAGTAGCAGGCAGCAAGCCCCCTGGCGAGGCCGTCCTCTTAGGTAGGGGGGACATGTCCCATGAAGATCCTGTGGAGCAGTTGGGGGATCCCGCTGCAGGCGGTTGTGGGCCCATGATGCTGAGAGATAGAGAGCCCCTGGATCTCTGAGGGCAAGGACTCCCCCCAATGTGTTGCCACACAGATATTGGAGAAGCACCCATGGGATCCGACCACTGTGGGTAGGGGTCTGTAAGCTGTGGGGCCCGGAGAGCAGAGCAAGCCCCCTCCAGCTGAAGTGCCATCCGCGCCCCAGGGATTATAGGGGAAGAGGGGCAACCATCAGGACCATCAGGAGCAGGTGTACAGACCGTTGGTGCATCGTGGGTGATCCCAGCTGAGTCCGGGATAGCGCAGGAGCCCGACTGGTGCACGCAGGGAGAGTTCTGTGTAAGAGCCGGCAGCTCCGGGTGCGCGCTGCTCACAGCAGCTGCAGGTGGTGACTCACCCCAGTGCGCAGGAGAAGCAGCGCGTCCGTCTCGGGTCCCAGGCGCCGGAGGAGAAGGTCGGGTGCCCGGTGTCTCCGTCTCCAGGTGCAGGTACGGCGCTGGGTAATGCCGGGGAGTCCCTTGGAGCCTCGGGGAGGGCGGGGATGATTGCACTCCTCTCCTCTGCAAGTCGGCGTCCGGAGAGCCTGATATAGACGCCACGCGGCGTCGGCCATCTTGCGGCCCAGCGGGGCCAAGAGTCGGGAGTGATGCTGCGGGCTTCACCGGCGGAAAGAACGCCCCAATGTCCTCCTGGGTAGAGCCAGATCGCGGAGTGCCCTTGGGTCTCTGTCTCTTGCCGGCCTTCCCCATGGTAAATGGATGATATGGCCTGGGAAAGCTGGAGATTGTGAGGAGCTCTGTGATGTGCGTCTTCACGCGGCCATTGCCAAGCCACGCCCCCGGAAATTCTACTATTTTAACTAAGTTGGCTCTCCCCATGAAATTAAGGGGCAGTCCAGCCCATGATTTAAATGTACGGGTCGTCGCCATCACCTATCTAAATTGACTTGATAAATGAGCGTCAGATTTCTTTTAAGTAAGACACCCAAATACCGTATAGAGGAGGTGCACCAGCATATCTCATGTGCCGAAAACCATAAGGGTCTAGCTGGACCTTTCAAGAGCATGCCTTCACTCTTGTCTACATTGATTTCATATCCAGAAAGTTGCCCCTTGTCCTTTATTGCTACTAAAACTTGCGACAGTGTGTGTTTTGGGTTCACGATCGTCAACAATAAATTGTCTGCGTACGCGGTTAACTTTATCTCTGTGTCATCCTTAGTAATTCCCTTAAACTTCTGATTTTGGGAAATATAATACAATAATGGGTCCATGGAAAGATCAAATAATATTGGCGGTAAAGGGCATCCCTGTCTAAGTCCCCTAAACAAATCTATACTTTGCGTAGTACGACCATTTAGTAGTAATGACGTGGAGCAATTTACATGTAAAGTGTCCAAGAAACTCAAGAAGACAGGTCCAAACCTCCTTCGTGCCAGGGCAGCGCCCAGGAACAGCCAAGCGACCTTATCGAACGCCTTTTCAGCGTCTAGGCTCAGTAACATTGACGTTGGGTGTGTTGCCTCCTGGGCCGCTAAGACTGCCCCCGACGCCACCCTGACATTTCGGACAGAGTGTCTCCCTGAAACAAATCCTGTAGGATTGGGGTGCACAATATCTGAAAGGTCCCGGTGCCTTCCCATTGCTGGTTGACGCCATAACACTGTGCACTGTGCACCGATATCTCCCGCTCTAGGTCAGTACGTTGGTCCGCCGTTATACCCAGTAACCGAATGCCATCCAGAAATGACGATACCTTATTAGTATCATGGGGATTAGCCCTATACAACTCTTCATAGTATTCTATAAATGCCTTATCTATATCCGTTGAGTCTTTAAGCAAACGACCAGAATGGAGACATTTTATTGATGCAATTGGGCATTGTGGCTTCCACGGCCGCGTCATTCTTGCCAGAATTGCACCTGGTCTTCCCCCCATCTATAGAACTTGTTCTGTGCAGCCCTAACTTGCCATACTGCCCGACCCTGTAAGAAGGTCTCGAGTAAATCCTTCTTTGAATCACTCTTTCGTTTGTGGGGTAGTGGAAACCATGTGTTCTGCCTGGGCGGCCCTCAATCGCCCATGCAAGATTTTATATTTCTCATTGGATGCCTTGCGCTTTGCACTTACATAGCTGATAATGTTACCTCTGAGCACAGCCTTGGCCGCCTGCCATAACTGCGAGGGGTCACTTTCATGTACGCTATTATCGCTTACGTACTGCCTCCAATGGACATGCAGGAAGTCCTTAAATTCCTCGGACTCGTACAGATAGCTGGGAAATGTCCATGTTTTTTATGCTCTGCAAAGTCTGGCCTTTCAAGTATCAGGACTATGGGCCCATAGTCTGAAACAGTGATTGGGTGAATCTCCAAATCAACCACTTTCGAACATAAGGAGGCCGAAACCAGCGCCAAGTCAATGCGCGAGAAGGTATCGTGTACCGCCGAATAAAATGTATAAGACCTATCCGTCGAGTTGGTAATAATAATAATAATCTTTATTTATATAGCGCCAACAAATTTCGCAGCACTTTACAATGTAGAGGGTATAATTACAGACAAAGACAGACATTACACAGTGAAAGCTACTTACAGATGAGACACAAGGTGTGAGGGCCCTGCTCGCTAGAGCTTACAATCTAAGAAAGTTGGTAGCCCTCCAGTGGTCATACACCTCCAGCGTGTCCATCAGAAGCAGCACAGATGGATGAATGACATCCCTCTTCAAAGCGTGGCCCGATCTATCCCACTTGGGATTTTATGCGAGATTGAAATCACCCAATATTAGTAGATTTGTGTGGTCCCTCTGGAGCAGAAACCCCGCAACCTCCTCAAAAAATTGATCATTGGGCTGATTTGGAGTGTACAGGTTGAAAATAGTGTACACCTTATGTGCTATCTGCACTCTAAGATATACAAATCGCCCTTCCTTGTCAACATATTGGTCCTCAATCTCTTGTACCAGACCCATCCTGAAATATACCGCCACACCTCTCGACTTGGTTTTGTAAGTGGCTACCAGCAGGGGATCAAGCCATGAAGCTCGTATCGGGATATAACTATCTGTCTTCAGTGAGTCTCTGGAGATAGATTACATCCGCTTTTAATTTCTTCAACTGGGATAAGATCTTTCCACGTTTCTCCGGCTTATTAAGTCCAGCAACATACCATAAGATTACAATTAGTACAGGAAGGGGGCACCCTCCAAATTCCGTGACAGTGAAATAACTCATCCTGTATCTCTAAAAGGGGGGACATAAGCCAAGAAACAATCTAAGAAGTGGCAGATCCTAGTGTCCCAGCGAGCACCCGGACCTACCTGGACACAACAGGGAGGACGGCTACTTAGAGCCCGGAGGGGGGGGGGACCCGGACAGTGCGCTCCCATTTTAAACCCCAAGGTGAACCGTTGCGAATACGCAACCAATAGTAATAGAATGATTCAATTTGCCAACATGGCAGCATCAGAATTCTAAGCATTCTAATCAATAGAAACAGTCAGCGTTTTTAAACTTTCCACTCTCAGGCATATAAACTCCATATACCAAGAGATAGTATCTATCATATCAGCTAATCTCACAATATGTCAGATTCCCATTAGTGAACACCCGCATTTATTGAGGCTTGTATTAGATCAAACCTCCTTTCCAGGGCTTGTAGGATTAAACTGGTAACCTCTTGCGCCAAGGAAAGCACTTGAGTCTGTGCTTCCCCTGTGTCCTTATTTTGGTCTTGTGAACTCTAGAATCAGCGTTATCAGCTTGGCGCCCTGGTTGTTAGGATGCCATCTTGAGCTGTTTCGGGAGTCCGGATGAGCTATTTCGTGCACGTTGCGACTGCTGTGCACCGGGTAGGGGTGTACTATTGTGTTGAGATTGTACTTGTATTGAGGATCGTGTATTTTTGTTCAAGAACTTGTCCATACTCCCTCAGAGCTGTCTAGGGAGTGGACACCATGGCAGAGTTCTATATGTCTATAGTTTTGTTTAGGCGACTCTGATATTATGGACTTGTGCGATTGGTATGGGGCGATAGGTAAAAGCCCCTGTGGCAAGAGAGCTAGCCTCGGGTAATTATGGGAGAGTTGACTTATCGTTTAAAGGATAAGAAGAGTGAAGGGTCAGGTTACCGTGGAACCCCTAAATCACAATTTACATCATATTTACGAAGTAGCCGTCAGATGATGCATATATGTGTGTAAGGACACTGCAATGTCCTTGCTCCCTTTGGTGGCACACACCTATGCTTCAACCCCGATTAGTAAGTAATACTACAGTGACATCTACTGGCAGAATGCTATTATGAGCCAGTTGCTCCTGGGGAGCTATGAATCTTGCTGCTGGACAGAGACACCCAGACAGCCGTGCAGACCCAGGTAAGCCAGAGGTTAGGAACACTCGACCCTCGCTTAACCACGGGACCCCTCAGCTCCAAAACCATGGTGGGCAGGATCTCCACAGTTCAGTGGCCAGCTCAGTATATCTGTTCCTGAGATATAGAGTCTCGTCCTCCACGCAGTACTGGTTGAAAGTGAGTGTTAGGAAAAAGGAAGAGGCTCACTGCCCACCCTAATATCCCGCTGTTTGTCCTTTGTTGCAATGTTAGGGCAGAACAATAACCAGGTTCTATCTTAGGTGGTATGCAAAGATCCAGAACTCTGTAACCAGGAGAGACACACAGGCGTAGGGTACTATCTTATGTCTTTGCAGTGTACCAGCAGGTCCGTGGCCCTCCCTCAGTCCACTATGGAGAGGAGAAGCGCGGCAAAGCACAAGTTCGATAGCGAGTAAGGTACCACTCGTTCTCCCCAATATCTTCAGTGCAGATAGAACACAAAGTGTCCATGGGGATGGAGGGCCCCAGATTCTGCCCCACAGCAGCGTGGCCCGGTGCCAGTGCACCCTCCAAAATATGGTAGTCACAAGTCCTGTGTAGCAGGGAATGTGCAGTTAAGAAGTGCCACAAAATGTGATTGTGTTCCCTCTGGTCAAAAGACGGACAGCCCTGTACATAGCTAATATGATAGAAGCGTTAGGGGTCTCCAAACCTCAGCGGCCCGCCAAACCAGATCTCTTCTATGATGCAACATGCATGGAAAGGACTGCTGCGGCGGATAGCACCTCTGGCGTCCGGCAGTTCACTGTGGCGAGAGTTTTTTGTGGGCTTTTTTTTCCCTTCTCCTCACCGGGATTTCTGCAGCTCACAGGCTCCGGGAGGCGTACCGCTGCAAACAGGTATGCCGTCTGTCCCTCTCCTCAGTCGCTACTCTTCGTAGTGCGGGTTGTAAGAGCCTCTCGCAGATCTGCAGGGCGGACCCACAGCCCCAGACCAGGCAGTAGTCTCTACTACTCTGGGACTCCGGGGAGATAAAAAATCGCGCTGCCCCTGTGCTCTAGCACTCTTCGGCAAGCATAGACTTGCTTTTTGGGGTAATTTGAAGGCAGGATGGAGCGGATAGCCTCTCGCTGGTCAGAGTCAGGCAGGAGCAGCCATAAGATGCGGCCGCACTTGACACCCCGCCCCCGGAAGTCCATAATTTTTTTATAACATTTTTTCACTTTTTTTTTTTTTTTACACCATTCACACTTAATAACTTGTTAGATGAATTCTATAGGTTATTACATGTAGATACCTAATATGTGTAGGTTTTTTTTACGTGTGTAATGTATGCACAATTACTTGTCATTAAATATGTATTATTTTATTATTTACTTTTTTCTAAATTTTTTCATGTTTTTTTACTTTTTTTTTTTTTTTTTTTTTTTAAATCCCATGAATGGAGAATTGTTTTACATGTTTTTACACTTAGTAATATATCATCATATTCACATATGCTCATACATTACAATCTGTTTCAGTTAGACACAGGCAGCAGTCAGGGCAGCACACAGTCTGCCCTGATCGCTGGCTTGTTACACAGAGAGCCCTGGGGCTACTCTAGGTCCCGAGAGATGACTGTGCAGCCAGTCCTGGGCTCTGTCGGGTCACCAGGAGTCCCAATCACCTGATAGAACAGGGGAAAACCTTTTGAATATGCCATGGTCACGAACTGCGGCAATCAAAAGGTTAAGTTCTGGGTAAGGGAAGTTTCCCCCGCACCCCAGCACTTGCAGAGGCATTGCACGGAATAGGGGCGTGAATTACAGCCCTGTTCTCAGTGTTGCTGCGCACCGGTGCTGCAAACCACCCCGCCCTCCAGGCGGAGACGACCTGCAACACCTGAACACGCGAAAAGTAGACAAGGGCAGTCGTTAATGGATAGAAAACTGATGTGAGCTCTTAATAAACCAGAACTTGCCACAGAATCTGTGTTCTGGTTCCCCGTAATTCAATTCATTTTCATTTGGAACCGCACTGCGAATGGTATATTGGTCCGGCCTGTGATCATATACAGCAATAGAGCTGTTTCACTTATGGTGAGAAATTTTTACGGAGACATACTAAAGGCATTAACAAAAAAGAATGAACATTATTACTAAGTAATAAAGCGCTATGGGGGAAGTAAAGAGGGTTTCGGGGGGCTAAATAAAAGATTGAATAAATAAGACATAACATGAGTTTATAGAGGAATGAACACATATTCCATAGAAACAAGTGTCTAGCACTTTACCTGTGTATGATAGGTGGGGAATGAACAGGACTATAGGAAGCTTAGAGTGATATGAAGACATATTCCAGGGAAACAGGGCTAGCACTTAACTGTCATGATAGGTGGGGAATGCAAGAAAATAGGCAGTAAGAGTGAAATGAACACTATTTCATAGAAACAGGTGCCTAGCATTTTTACTGTGTATGTTTAGGTGAGGAATAAAAGGATATTTAGGAGCAAAGAGTAATGGAACATTTTCCCATAAAAACAGGTGCCTAGCACTTTTCCTTTGCATGATAGGGGGGGGAATGAACAGTATATTGGCATATAGATTTAATGACACATTTTCCTTTGAAACGGGTCCCTAGCACTTTCCCTGTGAATGATAGGGGGGGAAATTAAAGTAATAGGCAGAAAGGGTAAAATACACATATTCCATAAAAACGGTGCCTAGCATTTTCCCCTTTTGCATGATAGGGGGGAAAAAGAACAGAAATATGGCAGTATAGAGTGAAATATTCCTTGGAAAAGGTGCCTGCATTTCCCTGTGCATGATACATGGGGATTTGAACAGATAAAGGGGGCAATTAGATTGAAATGAACCATATTCCGTAGAAAAGGTCACTGGCACTTACCTGTGCATTATAGGGGGGAATAACAGGACATATATTTATTTTATTTTTGAATGCATTCATCCATGGAAACAGGTGTCTATGCAAATTCCCTGTGTCTGTTATCCATTGAATGAAGATTTAATTGATATAGTTTATTTTACAATTAGGTTATATATCCCAAAAGCTGGAGAGATGCCTGATGAGGCCCACCAGTTTCCGAGCCCAAAAGTTTGCATTTTTATTGCTTTTATGCTAAAAAAATCTGACACTTATCTGGAATAATTGTTTCCTAAAATGTCAATTTATCTAATTTTTATAATTATATTTTTAATTATTTTCTATTTTAATAGTCCGGCCCTCACCGTTACTATATTTTGGTCTAAGTGCTATAGTTATTTTTTACCTTTTATATCTATTTTACTGGATTATATTGCCAATGAGGTATTTTAGAATTTTAAATGATGTGGAATTTCATTTTTTTAACTAGACTTTTATTTAATCATGGATGTGTTGAGCTTATTTTGTAAATTAACCCCTTTTTCTCTTAAATATTTGACTATAAATTTTTTTGTGCTTTAGCTTTAGTGGAAAAAACCCTTTGTTTTAAATTTGTGCCATTGGATTGGTCACTTTTGTTTTTAGGTAATAATGTTGTTTATTATTATTATTCTTCAGGTAAAATGATAATGATTTTCTTTCTTTTTTCATGGTACATATCATGGTTTACACTGGCCTTTAATGTTGAAAATGTTTAATATAGTTTTTAATCAGAGAAAAACAATGAAAAAGTTTTTTAAAGTTATTTTTCATGATAAATTTTTTCAAGCAAAATTTTCCCCAGCCAGGGAAACTATGATTGGGCAGCCTTTGCAGGGCTCTTTTTTTGTGCATTCCCAAATGCAGATTTCACCCTTTTAAAACAAAAAAGGTTTAAAATTAAAAAGTTTTTTTTTGTTTATTTCATGAAAATGATTTAATATCCCTTTATTCTTAGTAAAAGCCGACCTGAAAAATTTTTCCAAAAAAATATACCTGTTTTTTTCCCCAAAAAAACTTTAAAAAATTTAAATTCCAATTGAGTTTTAAGCCTAGGGTGGAAAATTTACCCGGGTACTGGGACATTTCAAAAAAAAAAATGGATTTTCCCCAAAAAAAAATTACATTTGGGAGGTATAAGGAGTTTTAAAAGTCCCCCATTGGGAAAGGGATAGGCTTTTTTTGTCCCCCATAGGAGGTATAGGGAATTTATTGTTTCCCCATAGGCAGGTTTTAGGCAAATTTAAATTTCCCCCAAAAAGGCAGGTTTTTAAATTTCCCCCCCTTTTGGCAAATTTATAGGCAGGAAAAATTTTTCCCCCCCATAGGAGGTAAGGCCCGTTTTTTGTGGGGAATAGGGTTTTTTCCCCCTAAATATACGTTTATTCCCCTTTCCTAATGGCCCCCAAAGGAAAAAATGGGGGAAAAATTTTTCCCCCCGGGGGGAAAAATTTTTTGTTTTTTTAATTCTAAACTCCCCAATACCTTTATTCCCAACCCAACAAGCACAGGTTAAAAATGCTAGGAAACCCGTTTTTATTGGGAAAAGTTTTTTAATTTTCCCCTATAAACCCCCTTTTTATACTTTAATTTTTTTTAACTTTTTTTAAACCCCTTTAAACCTTTTTACTTCTTTCCCTAGCTCTTTATTCCCTTTTAATAATGTTTATTTTTTTTTGTTTTTATTTTTTAAAGCCTTTTAGTAAAGTCCAAATTTTTATGGCTTCCTGTTTTGGGGTCCACAGCAAAGGGCCCCAGCAACAAAACTCCCTTTTTCCCCCCCGTAGTTCAAAGGGGGTTCCAAGCAAAAAATCCCCCAACAGCTCCTAAACCCCGACACCCCGCTCTCCTGCAACAAGCAATGACCTTTACACACAGGGCTGGGTGGACGACAAACTTCACCCTGCAGTGATAGACGCAGCAAACAAAGATGGCGCTTGGGGCCTCACTGCCTTACTAGAAGCAGCCAGGAAACAACACACACTACAGCCCCTCCCTGCAGAGCGAGCACCACCCAGAGGGCTATAGTCACTGGGGCAGCAAGAGGTAAGGGCCAAAACAGTCAGTGAGGAAGGGGGTAATAATACACACATACCTCCACCTGCAGGACGGAGTCAAGGGGACCGCTGTGTGCTGCCAGGACCTGTGATGATGTCACATGGAGGGGAGGAGTCATGTGGGCTGCTGGTGCTGCCAGGACCTGTGATGATGTCACATGGGGGAAGGAGTCATGTGACGCTGTGAACTGCCAGGACCTGTGATGATGTCCCCATGGAGGGAGGAGTCACGTGACTGCTGTTTTACTGCCGGGGCCTGGGAGAAAGTCACATGGAGGGGAGGAGTCAGGCAGTCACATGATCAGGTGCTGGGTGTGATCACTGCTGTATCTGCATAAACTGAAAGATGTACGGAGCTGTGGCGTGCTCGTGTATAATGTGTTGTACTTTTTGTGTAGCTGAGACATACATATGTGTATTGTGCCTGTAGCTGAGCCGCGCGTGTGTAACGTGCCTGTAGCTGAGCCGCGCGTGTGTAACGTGCCTGTAGGGTGAGCCCGCGCTGTGTAACGTGCCTGTAGCTGAGCCGCGCGTGTGTAACGTTGCCTGTAGCTGAGCGCGGTTTGTGTAACGTGCCTGTAGCTGAGCCGCGCGTGTGTAACGTGCCTGTAGCTGAGCCCCGCGTGTGTAACGTGCCTGTAGCTGAGCCGCGCGTGTGTAACGTGCCCGTAGCTGAGCCGCGCGTTTTGTAAGTGCCTGTAGCTGAGCCCGGGGTGTGTGTAACGTGCCTGTAGCTGAGCCGCGCGTGTGTAAAGTGGTGTAGCTGAGCCGGTGTGTTAATTGCCGTGTGAGCGTGTGTAATGTGCCTGTAGCTGGGGGCCGTGTGTGTGTAATGTGCCTGTAGCTGAGCCGTTGGGTGTAACGTGCTGTAGCTGAGCCGCGTGGTGTAACGTGCCTGTAGCTGAGCCGTGGTGTGTTTTAAGGCCTGTAGCTGACCGTTTGTGTGTGTAACGTGCTGTAGCGAGCCGGTGGTTTTAAATGTGCGTGTAGGTGAGCCGTGTGTGTGTGTAATGTGTGTGTGTGTAATGTGCGTGTAGCTGAGCCATGTGTGTAACGTGCTTGTAGCTGAGCCGTGTGTGTGTGTAACGTGCCTGTAAACTGGCCGTGTGTGTGGGTGTAAAGTGCGTGTTAGCTGAGGGCCGTTGTGTGTGTAAAGTGCGTGTAGCTGTGCCGTTTGTGTAATGTGCCTGTAGCTGAGCCGTTTTTGGGGTGTAAGTGCCTGTAGCTGAGCCGTGGTAATGTGCCGTTAGCTGAGCCGTGTGTGTACTGTGCCTGTAGCTGAGCCGTGTGTGTGTAATGTGCGTGTAGCTGAGCCGTGTGTGTAATGTGCCTGTAGCTGAGCCGTGTGTGTGTAATGTGCGTGTAGCTGAGCCATGTGTGTAACGTGCCTGTAGCTGAGCCGTGTGTGTAACGTGCCTGTAGCTGAGCCGTGTGTGGTATGTGCCTGTAGGGAGCCATGTTGTGTTATGTGCCTGTAGCTGAGCCGTGTGTGTGTGAAATGTGCCTGTAGCTGAGCAGTGTGTGTAATGTGCCTGTAGCTGAGCTGTGTGGGGTAATGTGCGTGTAGCTGAGCCGTGTGTGTGTAACGTGCCTGTAGCTGAGCCGTGTGTGTAATGTGCCTGGTGCTGAGCCGTGTGTGTAATGTGCCTGTAGCTGAGCCGTGTGTGTGTAACGTGCCTGTAGCTGAGCCGTGTGTGTGTAACGTGCCTGTAGCTGAGCCGTGTGTTTGTAACGTGCCTGTAGCTGAGCCGTGTGTGTAACGTGCCTGTAGCTGAGCCGTTGTGTGTGTAATGTGCCTGTAGCTGGGGCCGTGTGTGTGTTTTAACGTGCCTGTAGCTGAGCCGTGTGTGTGTTTTAACGTGCCTGTAGCTGAGCCGTGTGTGTGTGTAACGTGCCTGTAGCTGAGCCGTGTGTGTAATGTGCCTGTAGCTGAGCCGTGTGTGTAATGTGCCTGTAGCTGAGCCGTGTGTGTAATGTGCCTGTAGCTGAGCCGTGTGTGTGTAACGTGCCTGTAGCTGAGCCGCGTGTGTGTAACGTGCCTGTAGCTGAGCCGCGTGTGTGTAACGTGCGTGTAGCTGAGCCGTGTGTGTAACGTGCGTGTAGCTGAGCCGCGGGTGTGTAAACGTGCCTGTAAGCTGAGCCCCCGGTGTGTAACGTGCCTGTAGCTGAGCCGCGCGTGTGTAACGTGCCTGTAGCTGAGCCGCGCGTGAGTGTAACGTGCCTGTAGTGAGCCGCGGTGTGTAACGGCCTGTAGCTGAGCCGCGCGTGTGTAACGTGCCTGTAGCTGAGCCGAGAGTGTGTAACGTGCTGTAGCTGAGCGCGCGTGTGTAACGTCCTGTAGCTGAGCCGCGCGCGTGTCACGTGCCTGTAGCTGAGCTGCGGGTGTGTAACGTGCCTGTAGCTGAGCCGTGTGTGTAACGTGCCTGTAGCTGAGCGTGTGTGTGTAAAGTGCCTGTAGCTGAGCCTTGCGTGTAGCTGAGCCATGCGTGTGTAATGTGCCTGTAGCTGAGCCGTGCGTGTGTAACGTGCCTGTAGCTGAGCCGTGCGTGTGTAACGTGCCTGTAGCTGAGCCGTGCGTGTGTAACGTGCCTGTAGCTGAGCCGCGCGTGTGTAACGTGCCTGTAGCTGAGCCGCGCGTGTGTAACGTGCCTGTAGCTGAGCCGTGTGTGTGTAATGTGCCTGTAGCTGAGCCGTGTGTGTGTAATGTGCCTGTAGCTGAGCCGTGTGTGTGTAATGTGCGTGTAGCTGAGCCGTGTGTGTAATGTGCCTGTGGCTGAGCCGTGTGTGTGTAACGTGCCTGTAGCTGAGCTGTGTGTGTAACGTGCCTGTAGATGAGGCGTGCGCGTGTAACGTGCCTGTAGCTGAGCCGTGCGCGTGTAACGTGCCTGTAGCTGAGCCGTGCGCGTGTAACGTGCCTGTAGCTGAGCCGTGCGCGTGTAACGTGCCTGTAGCTGAGCCGTGCGCGTGTAACGTGCCTGTAGCTGAGCCGTGCGTGTGTGTAACGTGCCTGTAGCTGAGCCGTGCGTGTAACGTGCCTGTAGCTGAGCCGTGCGTGTGTGTAACGTGCCTGTAGCTGAGCCGTGCGTGTGTAACGTGCCTGTAGCTGAGCCGTGCGTGTGTAATGTGCCGTAGCTGAGCCATTCGTGTGTAATGTGCCCGTAGCGGAGCCGTGTGTGTGTAATGTGCCCGTAGCGGAGCCGTGTGTGTGTAATGTATATGAAATAATTGTTCATCGTACTTTTTGTAGGGACCATTTATATATTCATGTCTCCCCAGAGCCGTCTTTTCTCAAGACTGAATAAGTTCAATTCTTCTAACCACTCCTCGTAACTAAGCAGTTCCATTCCCCTTATAAGTTTGGTTGCTCGTCTTTGCACTCTCTCTAGCTCCATTACATCTTTTCTATAAACTGGAGCAAGGAAGTGAACAGCATATTCCAAGTAAGCCTACACCAATGCTTTATACAGCGGTAATATGACATCCTTGTCCCTCAAGTCCATGCCTCTTTTGACTTGACGACCGCCCGCCGTCTTTTGGCGTTGCAGCAGACATCGGAGTTTGCGGCTCCGGGCGTGTCAGCAGCGCTGGGAACGGGGCCGTACTACACAGCCCTGACCCCAGTAGAGCTTCTACAAGCACCGGGGAGCGAGGGAAACCTCCGCTACCGGGTTCTTTCACACTTTGATTGCCGCAGTCAGTGACCGCAGCCCAATCAAAGGGTTTCCCTGCTCTCTCAGGTGATCAGAATGCCCGGTGATCCGACAGAGCCCGGGAAACGGCTGCACAGTCAGCTCTGGGGACTGAGTAGCCTCAGGGCTGTCTGTGTAACAAGCCAGTGATCAGGGCAGACTGTGTGCTGTCTTGACTGCTGCCTGTGTCAGACTGACATAGTTTATAATGTAAAACCGTAAAAAACAAAAATACTCATACAACTGCGTCATTGAAAAAATAAAAAAGTTACAACTGTAGAAACGCAAGGAGGCAAAAACAAAAAAATGTTCTGGTCATAAACTACTTTTCAGCTGTTCTTTTGTAGCTTGATTTTCTCAGTTCCTGAAATCCAGGGGCGCTTCTTCCCCTGCCAGTTGGGTGTTTCTTAACTGAAGGGGGGTGACATCATACTCCCCCTTCACTGTTCATGCTCCCAAGTCAGTGTGTTCAAACCCCCCCCCCACATGTCACTGTGTCGTTCTTCTCCTCTTGTAGTCTTATCTTGTAAGAGCTGTTTACATACCACAGGCCTGCATTCAGTCTAGACAGTCTTCTATGAACTCAGAGCACTGATTTCTTATCCTCTCACAGCTGGAAGTTTGTTACAGTTCAATCCAGTCTTCTATGAACTCCTCCAGAGCACAGATCCATCTCCCTTCTATGCAGGAGCATTAGGCACCGAGGCACAATTCTGCTGTTTTCTGATTGTAGAAGCAGCTGCAGTGTCAATGAGGAGCTGCTAGCTGTACAGAGTAAATTGTTGTCAGCTGCTTATTCTGAGTGAGAGAGGCAGGAATGCACGCTCCTGTGAATGCGTCCGGGGGCCGAACAGAATGTAAATTAGTAGAGCCGTCAGACAATGAAATGAAAGGAGGTGGAATCTGACTGGCACTGGGGAACAGTGTTTACACAAAACGAAGATAAGGCAGACTGTGAAAACAAAACAGCTTTGTAAATGACATCCAATTGCAAAGTTGCTTGTTTTCACTGTTCCCCTATTCTGAAGACCATTTAATGAAAAGATACAACCCCTTTAAGGGGTTAATACACGATAAATCGGTGGACTCACATATATATTATTAATGTCCTCACATATATATTATCAGGCAGTTTAGTGTATAGGAGCTTGTAGGGCTAGCTGGCCATTAGGAATCCCCTATACATTAGTGGATACAGTATTTATGTTACATTTTGTATTTGTTGATAGGTTTCAATGAGATTATTAAAAGTTACATTTTATAGTCTAGTCCAGTGATTTATCTTGAATTTGTTATTTTTTGTATATTTAGCACTGTCAGGGTTGCATGAAATTTACCCTTTCATTGGTTTGGTCTGTTTATACACGCCAATGTCCTGGTGGCCTTGGAGGCAGATGATTGACACTGCATGCTGTTCTGTATGATCTACAAGAATGCCCAGGTCTTTCTCAACAAGCGATTCTCCCAGTTTTTCTCCCCCTAGGACATATGACGCCTGCAGATTATTCCTACTCAGATGCAGAATCTTACATTTATCCACATGAAACCTCATTTGCCAAGTGGACGCCCAAACACTCAGTGTGTCCAGGTCTGCTTGCACTTTATGAACATCTTCCATAGATTGCACTACACTACATAGCTTGGAGTCATCTGAAGAAATAGATATATAAATCCATAGTCTTTTTTTCAGGCAGGACAAGTTGAAATTTTCCTAGGCACCATTTTAGGGTATATGTGATCTATTTATTAGGTTTATTTTTGGCCAATAAGATTGTAAAAAAAGAAAAAAATTCTGCATCATTTTTCATATTTTCAGTTACAGTGACATCAGATTATATATAGGATTGCCACAATCATGGTGTGTATATATATATATATTATATAATATATATATATATATTATATATATATAATATATATATATATATTATAATATAATATATTATAAATAATATGTGGTGTTATATATATATAATATATATATATATATTTTTTTTTACAAAAATAATTTCTCTCCTGTGTGATTTCTTTCATGTTGAAGAAGATGCGATTTCTGAGTAAAACATTTGCCACAATCTGAACATGAAAATGGCTTCTCCCCTGTGTGAGCTCTTTCATGTGTATCAAGAGTTGATTTCACAGTAAAACATTTGCCACATTCTGAGCATGAAAACTGTTTCTCTCCCTTGTGAGTTCTTCCATGTTTAACAAGACTTGATTTCTGAGTGAACCATTTGCCACATTCTGAACATGAAAATAGCTTCTCTCCTGTGTGAGTTCTTTTATGTTTAACAAGATTTGATTTCAAATTAAAACATTTTCCGCATTCAGAATCAGAACAGAAGCATGGCTTCCCTCCTGTGTGAGTTCTTTCGTGTTGAACAAGATAAGATTTCACAGAAAAACATTTTCCACAGTGAGAGCATGAAAACAGCTTCTCTCCCTTGTGAGTTCTTCCATGTTGAGCAAGACTTGATTTCTGAGTGAACCATTTGCCACATTCTGAACATGAAAATGGCTTCTCTCCTGTGTGAGTTCTTTGATGTTGCTCAAGATTAGATTTGTGAGCAAAACATTTTCCACATTCTGCAAAGGGAAATGGCTTCTCTCCTATGTGACACTGATGTTCTACACCCCTTGTGTGACTTTTATTTTGCTCAACAGTCTGTGGCGAATCAGAATATAGGACCTGCTTACAATAATCAGATGACAGATCATTGGAGGGAAGGGCTGAAGCTATGTCTGGATAAAAAGTATGCTCTTCATGTGCATCTTGTGTGATACCACCATCATCTGCTTTAAAATCTGACAATATCATATGTTCGTCTGAGCTCCTGATACAGTCACCTGCCAAGAATAAAACAGATTTTATTACTTTTGATAGATATTACCTTAAAAGTTATATTGATATTTCATAACATTTCTGCATAAGAAAGTCCATACAAATTTCCAAGCAATGTCAGTGGTGGCACAACAGATGACATTTTAACAGTAGCTCTTTGAGCAAAGACCAATAGATTGTGATGCTATGCCACTTCTGTTTTGAGGTCAGCATCTTCCCAGAGTCATGTATCCGCATGCCTATCATCACAGTAGCCAGTAAGTGCCCAATGGAGTATTATAATGGGATCTGTGAGTCACTGATATTAGGTGGTGTCTTGACTTAATCCCTGACCGCTACATGCTCTCCAGTACAGAGGAGCAGGATAGTCATATATGAAGAAGTCATGGCTTTGGCACCAGTGTGAAGTTGGATTATCCCATGCACTTTTTTATTTAATTTTGAACACAAAACTAGGAGAGGATACAAAAAAAAGCACTTGATACTTTGTCATCCTTTATAATCCACCCCTGACTTTCACTAAATCTACATAAAAAATAGATCAAAAACTGCATGTGGGCATATAGCCTTAATAGTAGCGGCTATCATCACCGATATGGGGTCTGGAGGATCTAAAAAAGGTGCCTGCTAAATAACTTGTTGCAGCATCCTCCACAAGCTGTTAGTGCCTGTCCCCAGCACCGAGCTCAAGCTATAAAAATATATATATATATTCCATACAGACATACATCCTAAAAGATCAGACATTCCCATGCCCCGCAGTCACTTGATCGCCAGGACTGGCCTACTGTAGAAGCTTCTGGGTCTTAACAGATTCAAATCAACTACACAGTCAGTGTTGGAGACAGTATTCCTCCTTTAAGTGGTAATATTATTATATATTTTAGCGCGGCATTGGTTCCAGGGCGCTGTACATTCAAGGGGGTTACATACATAACATATGTCCAACAAGTACAATGGTGACAATAGATGACTAACAACTGGTACAGAGGGAGAGAGGACCCTGCCCGTGAGGGCTTACAATCTACAAGGAAGGAGGAAAGAGACAGAAGTTAAGGCCACACATGTTTGTGGTGGGTGTAGTGACAGAGGGGTTATTGTAGGTTATTGGCTCCTGAAGAGATGGGTTTTCAGGTTGGTTTTGAAGCTGGTGAGCACGGAACAGAGTCTGATATTTTTGGGTAGTGAGTTCCAGAGTGTGGGTGAAGCATGAGAGACATCTTGGAGACTGTTGTGTGAGGAGCTGACAAGAGGACAGCAGAGAAGGTCCTGTGAGGAGCGGAGGTTGCGTGAGGGGAGATACCTGGGAGATTAAGGCAGAGAGGTATGTAGGGGAGAGGTTATGGAGAGCGTTATAGGTCAAGGTTAGTAACTTGAAATTAATTCACTGGGCAATGGGTAGATATTGAAGGGAATGGCGGAGGGGAGAGGCAGAGGAGGAACGGGGGGAAAGGTGGATAAGACAGGAAGCAGAGGTGAGGGTGGTTTGTAGGGGAGCAAGAGTGCTACACGGGAGGCTGAAGGATGTTGCAGTAGTCTAGGCGGAAATGACAAGGCCATAGACCAGCATTTTTGTAGTATCAGGGTTAACGAACTCGAGAGATATTTTTCAGGTGGAAGTGGCAGGCAGAGGTAAGGATTTGGATGTATGGTTTGAAGGACAAAGCGAAGTCAAGGGTTTTCACAAGGCAGCAGACTTGCGGGACCGGTGAGAGTATGGAGCCGTTGACTATGCTAGAGAGATCAGATGGCGCGCGAGAGTGGGAGGGTGTAAAGTTGATGCATTCAGTTTTCACTACATTACGTTTTAGGAGACGGGAGGAGACGGAGGCTATGGACGATAGACAGTCTGGAATCTGGGAAAGCAGAGAGTAAATGTCTGGGCCAGAGATGTAAAGATTGGCGTCTTCAGCATACAATAGGTAATGAAATACATGTGATGCTAATAGCTGACCAAGACCAAGTGTAGATAAATATGGGTAGGGGACCTAGTACTGACCTACGGGGGACACCAACAGAAAGCGGGCGAGAGGCGGAGGTCATGCGAGAGTTAGAGACACTGAGGGCGACATCTAGCGCAAGTAGTAGACTAACAAGATAACTATTTAGTTTAAGTTTGCCCTTGGGAAATCAGGAAATAAGTCAGTCACTCTACCCTTCTCTTGTATATTCCCTATTGTGTGGTGTTTAGATACATGCCAATATCAGGCGCATTACAGAGCACGGGAGGCAGGGCGCACCAGAACCGTATGAAGCTATAGATTAGCCATTACTGCTGGAACAGGTAAACCACTCTCAAAGTTGTTTACCCGAGCCAGAATTGTCATTTCTGCACTAGAATGCGACTGATTTATGACCCGCCTTAGACCGGATTCATAAATCAGGCACATTCTTCACTATTCTTATGCGCTTTAAAATTGCCGACAAATCGCCATAAATCATACATGTCTACCTGAATGTTCGATCAGAGAGATATGAGGATATCCAGGAAAGGGCCGTCCATGATGCCGAGGGACAAGAGGATTTGTAGCAGGAGGGAAGTGTTAAAGGCAGAGGACAAGTATAAGAGGAGAAGCACAGAGTAGAGGCATGAGGATTTAGCAGTTACAAAGGCGTTGGTGACTTTGGTTAGGGCAGTTTCTGTAGAGCGATGGGATCGGAATCCAGGTTGCAGTGGGTCAAGAAGAGAGTTGGAGGCAGATGGGAGGACAGTTGAAGATAGACGTGCCAACAGATGAGCTACAGCAAAAATATCCGCAGAGGTCTTTTTCTGCCCAGAGAGGGGGCAAAATATGTAAAATAAATCAAAACAAAAAAATCCAAATAATAAAAAGAAAAGTACTGAAAGCCTGAACTGCAACTTTTTGCCTTGCTCCAACGGAGCTAAAACTATACATCACCTATATATAAACTGCAGAAACGGAAAAGTGTAAAAATTGCAAAACTTTAGTGCTATTTTTTGGTATTAAAAAAAAAAAAAGAAATTAAATTTATGGATCTTTTTCATGAATAGTATGAATGCAGCGTTCAACGAGGGAAGTTTAATCACTAAGACTGAAGAGATTCTCTGTCGTTAACCGTGACAGAACAATGTTATGATCCCAGGGAGGTATTGCTGATCTCAGGGTAGGGCATAAGCCGGACAGTTGCCCTGTGGCAGTTAGAACCTCAATGATGTGCTCTCCCCCTCGCGGTTCTCTACTGATTGTCAATGACCACCTGGTTTTGTAAGCTTTATACCTACAAAATTGTGTGAGCAATGCTTAAGGTGAATATCACTGGCCTTAAAATCCAGTAGATCAAAGCCTTTTTTTTTTTACCTGATTTTTACCAAGTGGAATCAGACTATTCCCCATTTCTTACAGCAATAAAGGAATGGAATTAATAACTTGCTCCCTGGAAGGTTTCCTCTTTGCCCCCTTTTATGTGAGCTACACCATGATTTGTTAGTGAAGCTAAAAGCCCATCTCCTCTTAGTCCTACAGAACCCATTACTGATTAATGAGTTTGTGAACAGTTATGAATGCAGGAGAGGAGAGTAATCACCTGGAGACGTAAGCGGCTGCAGATCCTCTATCTTGACGTCCTTGTACAGATCCTTGTGTTCTTCTAAATACTCCCACTCCTCCATGGAGAAATAGACAGCAATATCCTGACACCTTATAGGAACCTGATACAAACAATGATACAATCATTACCCAGATGCCTCCAGTGGTGTTACTGTATAATGTCCCAACATACCCAGCAGCCTCACCTCTCCAGTCAGCAGCTCAATGATCTTGTTGGTGAGTTCTAGGATCTTCTGTTCATTAATTTCTCTCTGTACCAGTTAGTGAGGTGGGGGCCCCATGATTGGGCGCTCTATGACAGTGGACTCACTAGAAGTCTTCTTCATTACTGTGTATTCCTGTTTATGAAGAGAAACATTAATAATTATCACTACGAATATTTCCAGAACCCCCTCCCCTCTCCAGTCATATCATCTGTTATTACCATAGATAAGAATGATGTAATGTGACATCATCAGAATCTCTTATTTCTCCAGTCATATCATATATTACCATAGATATGAATGATGTAATGAGACATCATCAGAGCCCTCTCCAGTCATATCATCTGTTATTACCATAGATATGAATGATGTAATGTGACATCAGAGCCCCCTCCCCTCTCCAGTCATATCATCTGTTATTACCACAGATAAGAATGATGTAATGTGACATCATCAGAGCCCCTTCCCCTCTCCAGTCATATCATCTGTTATTACCATAGA
Organism: Phyllomedusa bahiana; assembly: GCA_025379985.1. NCBI lineage: Eukaryota > Metazoa > Chordata > Amphibia > Anura > Hylidae > Phyllomedusa > Phyllomedusa bahiana. The sequence goes on from JAODAL010028650.1 coordinate 41,277, forward strand.
GAAGAATGATGTAATGTGACATCAGAGCCTCCTCCACTCTCAAATCATATCATCTGCTATTACTAGAGATTTCTCAAAAATTCGATTCGCCGATGTCACAGAATTTTCTGACAAAATTAGTTAAAAAACAGCTATTTCCAGGCTGCACAGAGCCTGTAGGGTGCTGTAGAACGTTGTGCCATGCTTATATATGCAGAGGGAGCTTGGTTTGGTCTTCATACAATGTTGTGTTTTAGTTGACACGCATATGATTTCTGCCGCTCTTAGAATCGCTTCACTCTAAAATTCCCTGGGCACTTAACGGGGCAAAACTGACCAAAAAACTGAAGCGGGAATGTAGCCTGATAAAGTCATGGCAGCGACAGCTGGAAAAAAACAAGCTGAGGGTTCAGGTGGCAACATCAGTGACAGTGTGGAGGTCACGGCAGCAGCCACAGCAGCAGCATGAGGTCAGACGGGAAAAAATGACTTTTTGGAGGTGGCAAAAACAGGGTAGGCCACAGAGTGGCACAATGATGCAGTGTGGAGGTCACGGCAGGAGCAACAGCAGCAGCATGAGGTCAGACAGTGGCACAATGACATTCTGGAGATGGCAAAAACAGGAGTAGGCCACAGAGTGGCACAATGACACAGTGTGTAGGTCACGTCAGCAGCATGAGGTCAGAGACTGGCACAATGATAGGTTGTGGAGGTGACCGTAGCATCAACAACAACAGCAGCAGCAGCATGAGGTCATAGAGTGGCACAATGACAGAGTGTGGAGGTGGGTGGCAATACCAGTCCCTGGTAAAGATGGTTGGTGGTAGATGGAGAAACTGTCAGCAGATGTGTGGCATCAGACGGGTGGCGGCATCAGAATAGTGGCTGAGGCAGGTAGTTTGAATCCAGACTCATTTCTCAAAAGTTTTGGTGAGGCGTCATGGCTGATGTAATCTGACGCCTAAGGCATTGGTGTGTGGAAATCCTGGCCGATCCACGCCTGATTCATCTTGACAAAGATCAGTCGTTCCACATTTCCTGTGGACAAGCGGGTTCTCCTTCGGGTAACGATGGCCCCCGCTGCACTGAACACCCGCTCTGATGCCACATTACTGGCCGAGCAGGACAGCTTCTCCACTGCAAACTCGGCAAGTTGCGGCCACACATCCAGTTTGGCTGCCCAGTAGTCCAGCAGATCTTCTAACTGGGGTGGCAGAGTGCTGTCCAAGTAGGCCACCACCTGTTGGTTCAGGGACTGCTCCAGGTCCTGCTGCTGCTGCTGCTGGCGACTGTCCTCCTCACTAGGCGGGTGAAGGAAGCGGCTCATCAGTGACTCCAGACTTAGGTTGCTGCTGATGGAGTTGGTACTGCTCCTAACCCCCACCTTTCCCCCCGCAGCCACGGCAGTAGTACGTGTGCGCTGAAGAACCCCCCCACTCAGACCTGTCAGAGGAGGAACGATGCCGCACATAGGCAGCGGCCAACTGACTACGGAGGATTTCCCTATAGTATTGAGTTTTTCCTCCCTCTCAGCAGCTGGGAAAGAGGCTCCCATTTTGGACCGGTAGCGAGGGTCCAATAGGGTGGAGAGCCAGAAGTCATCCCTCTGCCGGATGTTGACTATTCGGCTGTCACTAGCCAGACAAATCAGAATGCTGCGGGCCATCTGCAGCAAGTGACTCCGAGGGCCTCTGCCTCCATCTCCACTGTATACTGCCACGGTGCTGCGGGTCATCTGCCTCGTCTTCCCTCATCTCCATCTACCTCCTCCAGCCGCTCCTGCTCCTCCTCTCTGTCCCCTGGGTAAAATCCACTCATTTCCACCAGACATGCTTGCTGCCCAATGTCCTCGTCCTCCTCCTCCTCCAGTCCCCACCGGACACATGTGGCCGCGAGATGTAGTCGCCACGTCTCCAGTCCTCTGCCCAGACAGATTTTTCAGCATCTGTTCCAGGACATGAAGCAGTGGAATGACGTTATTCATCCTGTAGTCCTGGCGACTGACAAATAATGTGGCCTCCTCGAATGGCCTCAGCAAACAGCAGGTGTCACGCATAAGCTGCCATTGGCTGACATCAAAGTTACACAGGGGAGTACTGCTGTCCGCCTGGATCATCAAAAAATCGTTAATGGCCTTTTCTGTGTCATACAGTCGGTCCAACATGTGCAGGCTCGAATTCCACGGGTGGAAACATCGCATATCAGAGTGTGTTGCGGGAGGCCGTTCTGCCGCTGCAACTCAAGGAGGGTGTTCCTGGCTTTGTAGGAATGGATGAAGTGCATGCACAGTTTCCTGGCCATTTTCAGAATCTTCTGAGGATCGCTGGAAGACTTCAGGAACCTTTTCACAACCAGATTGAACATATGTGTCATGCAGGACGCATGGACCATCCCTCCTCGGTGCAGCGTGGAAACCATGTTACTCCCACTGCCCGTCACAATGGTTCCGATTTGGTTGGCGCGGAGAAAGCCAACTCGATTTCTTGCTGCATGACGCGGAGCAGTTCCTCCCTGTGTGACTTCGTTGCGGCGAGGCAAGCCAGGTGTAGAACTGCATGACACCGCTGTGCCCTACAGATGTGGTATGATGGAGCAGTACTTGTGGAGGCTGAGATGATGGTGGTGGTGGAGGAGGTGGACATTGGCGCAGGATCAGCAGTTTGACAACGTGGAGGAGAAAGCGGCATCTCCTTTCCAAGTTGCTGGACAGGAATCACATTCACCCAGTGGGCTGTAAAGGATATGTACTGGCGCTGACCGTAGTTACAGCTCCAGATGTCCGCGCTGCCATGCACCTTGGAACAAACGATAAGCTCAAGGACTGGCCCACCTTCTGTTCTAATATTTATGAAGTGTGGTACTGCCCTTTTTGGAAAAGAATTACAGCTTGGAACTCTCCATCTCGGCTCGGCACAAGCCATTAGTTCTCTGAATGGTGCAGAGTCCACCATTTGGAAAGGGAGGGACTGCAGTACCAACAACTTGGACAGGAGCACGGTCAGCTTCTGCACCTTAGGATGGTTGGACACTATGTTGGTCTCTTTGCAATCGCCTCGTTGAACGACTGCTGGCGCCATGAGTAGCGAGGGGCAGGAGCATCTGGACCGGGAGATGATGGCAAACAGAAACAGCTCTCTTCTGCAGAGGTGGTGGAGCCTTGACTGGCTGCAATGGCATGCGTGCCACTGAGCGCTGCTGCTGCTGCGGCAGGATGGACCACCACATCTGAGCCACGTTTCTCCCAGGCCATCGGCTGGTGACGCTGCATGTGTTGATGCAGGGCCGTGGTGCCAACGTTAGCTCCCTGGCCACGCTTCACTTTCTGCCCACAGATTCTACATATACCCATATTTGGCTCCTCCGGTGTCTTAGCAAAGAACTGCCACACCGCCGAGTAGCTGATTTTACCGACAACGCTGCGCACTGAGTGACTACTACCGCCGCTGCCTCGCTGAGCCCCTGTGCCGCTACTTTCTTGGACCTGCGAAGCGTGTTTACTACCCCTTGGCCACTTGACTCCTGACCTCACACTGCTGCTACCCTGCTGACTCACGGCCACACAACCCACTTGCTGGCTGCGTCGCTGCCTGACACGCAAGCTGACGCCCTCTTCTCCTGACGATGATGAAGCCGTTGCTTCACCCGGCTCCCAAGTGCGTTCGGCTACATCATCATCAATTTGTGTTTCATCGTCACTGCTGTCCTCATCACCGGTCTTGGTATGCAGAGAGGCTGACCCTCACAACATGACCTCCATGCCACTCTCCACATCTATACTTGCCGCCTACTGCAAGAAGCAGGGGATATTGACCCCATTTCTTCGCTGCCAAGTAGCTGCTGACTGCCCTCCTCAAATTGTTCATCCTCGCTGTATAGTGGCGCTTTGGGGCCCCAGAACACATAGTAGTCTCGGGCTGGGGAAAACTGGCGGGAAACAGAGGCGGGTTGGGGACGGGTGAGGGACGCAAAAACCGCCCCCGGCCCCGCCAACTAAGGGTTGTGTTGAAAATTTCCCCCGACTCTTGGCTGGGGTTGCAGATGTATTGGGAGGAAGTGGATGACCTAGTAAAACCAATCAAAAAACCCTTTGGGTTTGGTGAAAAACACACGGGCGCTAGAGGGACCCCGGCAGTTCGGGCCCCTCCCTGAGTGCCCCGGCGAAGCCCCCTTGCTGTGTGCGCCTGGGTACCCTGTTTTTGGACCCCAAATGAACCCACTAACAAGTTGGGAAAACCCTTTAAAATTTTAAAATTTGGCTCACAAATGGGGGGGGAAAAATTTACTTTTTGGTGCCGTTTAAAAAAGGTTTGTATTTTACTGTAAAAAAGCCCAAACAGGTTAAAATTAAACCTTGGATATCAATTATGCTCGGGCAAAAATTTTGTTTTGGGCCCGGTGAAAAAAACCTTTTTTTTTACTAAATTTAAACTGAAAAAAACTTTTTTTTAAAACCCCCTGGATGTAAATTCCCGCAAAAGAAATGTGTCCCAACCCAATTTTCCCAGCTTTGAGTGTTTTTAAAACGGGGGTGTTTTTTAGGGAAAAAACAAAAAAAATTGAAAATTCCCCCTTCGGATAGGAATTTTTACAGGAAAATTTTTTCTTCTTTGGTGGTGAAAAAAAAAAAAAAAGTTTCTTTTAGTGCCCAAAAACAGCAGAAAATGTTAAATTTTAACCCCCGGGTTTCTAAATTGCCCCCAAAAAAAAATGGAAACCCAAAAAATTAAGGGGTTTATTTGGATTGTAAAAACGCTGTTTCTTTAATTTTAAATTTACAACAGCATCGGTTAGAAAACCCCTTGGATATTAATGTGCTAAAGAACTGGCATTTTGCTTTAAAAATGTATATGCAGCAAAAATTTGGGACGACACGGGGCCTTCATTTCCCCGAAAAACCCCAAAAAATCAGAATTGGGAACCAAAAGGGGAAGCAGTCTCTGGGGAAAGTGTGACCCCCCCAAAAATGCTGTATAAAGTGAGTTCTTTAGTATAAAGATATAAAAGAGCGCTGCGGCACCCACCTTTAACAGCCCAGTGAGAGGGTTTTGAGTGCCAGCGTGCCCCCGGGACTTATATAGTGCGGGGGAATCACAGAATCCCCGGTTCTGTTGGCTTATCTCTCCCTTGTCATAAAGGGGTTTAGCCTTTTTTTCCCCAGACTTCTTTCCCCCAGAAAAGGGGACATGTCTGCAGCCTTTTGTAAATTTTAAAAATACAGTTCATTTCCCGGGCAAATTCCCCCCAAACTTGGGGCTTCGTCAGAATCAAAGGTTTTCCTAAAATTTTCTAAACAAAATTTCATTTCCCTTTTGATCCAATTCGCCCATCTTAGTTATTACCATAGAAAAGAATGATGAAATGTGAATCTTCAGAATCTTTTAAACCTCCCCAAAGTCAAAACCTTGTTAAAACCTTAGTAAGAACGATGTAATGTAAATTTCATCAGTTCTCTTCCCTCCGGTAAGCTGGGTGATTTTCTCTATTTTGAGTTTAAAATTTTATTTTCTCCCCAAATCTTGTCTTTTGTAACCTTATTATTGTCAAGCAATCGGGGGAAAATTTTTATATGATTTAGTGGGAGAGGACCCCTTTGAAAGGGTTTTGCGCCGGGGTTTCCGGGGCCCCGGGAAAACCGGGGTTTGGGCACCCGCTTTCCCCTTTGAGGGGCCCCCCGGCGGGGGGGGGGCGCCGGGGGGCCGCGGGGGCCGCGGGCCCACCCGCCCCTTTCCACTCCCCTGGCCTCGTCCCGTCCGGTCCTTGCCCCCTGCCGGCCGGGGGTGGCATGCGCCCCCCCCCCTAGGGGGGCGGCGGCGCTCTTTCCTGTGTTTTTAAAGGGACAGTGCGCCGGAAATTGGGGTAATTCCCGGGCGCGGGCCCTTTATATAAGTTTTTCACCCACGTATTTCCCTGCGGGAAATCTACTTTGGGCCCGACCCATAGAGAAAGCTTTCCCTTAAAGTGTATTCTGTTTCCCGTGTACCAAAACTTCGTTTCTTTTTCCCGACTAAACCCTCTCCCGCCTCCCCTGCCCTTCTGCCTGTCCGCCCACAAAACCATTGCCCCCTGCCCTGACCTTCTGCCTCCCCAATGACTACGATTCTCGGTTCGATTCTGTACCACGCTGCATTTGGGCCCCGCCCCCGAAGCAAGCCCGTCGGGGGGGGAAGCCCTTTGGTGGGCCTCACCCCGCAGCAATCCACCCTTTTTTTTGCGGGGGCTCTGGTAAAAAAGGGGGCTATTGGGTTTCCCTTTCCCCTGGCGGGGCCCTTAAAACTCCCTTCGCTTGGGGTTTGGTTTCCGGCGGCCCACTACCCAGCCGTACAGTTAGATCCAGCCCCGGGATTCCCCCCCGGGTTTCCCCCTGCCAAGCATCGGGATCTTACGACTTTGGGTTTTCCCCAGCGGGCGCAGCAAATCGCCAAACGGGCACAGAAAATTGGGCCAGCTCTCCCCCAATGAGTGTCAGCCCCTTTCGACCCCAGAAACCTTTTCCCACCTGTGGCCCCGGTGACTGCTACGTCACCTTTTCCCTTGGGGCTCCCCGGGGCCCCAAGCTTGGGCCCCCTTAAACCCATAAGTTTTGGCCGGGGACCCCCAAGCTTTTTGCCGGGGTTTCATTCCCAGGTGATGACATAAAAATGTTTGGGCGGATCTTTTCCCCTGGGAGAGGTCAAAAAGTGGCCTTCGGGGTGGCCTACTATGGGAAGGCCCGGGGCTTGGGGACCCCCTTTCTGGGCAGGAATGACCCTGTGATGCGGATTACAGCCCTTTCTCCGGGAAAACCCGTGCTTTCTTCGAGGACCCGGCGGTCTTCCTCTGCTGGCCCGCCCTTGACCCTTTGGGTCAGGGCGAAAAGCGTCCCTTTCCGGGTACCCTGGCTTCGGAGCCCCACGGGGAAATGATGCCCCTCTGTCCCCTTTAAAAAAGGGCCCTGTCCAGCCGGGTAAAGGAGGGTTTTGGGCCCGCAAGAGACCCCCGTCCCCCCGGAGTGAATAATCCTCCCTTGCTCTCGGATTATATAAGGTTCGCAGAGGGGGAGGGGAAAGCGGGGGCAGGAGAGAAAACTTTTGAAGCCCCCGTCGGGGTTTCACCCCCCCTGGTTTTCCAGCATCCCATTGCGCCCCCTCAAGCCTCGGAGGGGGAAACCCATGCAAGTGGCCGGGCCCCAGTTAACGGAGAAAGGAGCTAAACCCGTGGCCAACCGAGAAGTATGTCTCTACTGCCCCACCCCGGGACCTTTTCCCGCGAAGCTGTCGTACGTCCAGCCCCCGGGAAAAAAACGTACATTTGGACCCGTAGGAGAGGGGGGGCCCTAGGTGCATTTCCCCCTCCACGTCTGTTGATGCCAGTGGGGGGTGCCCACTGATGCGGGTCCGTCTTTCCGGGTTCTGCTTTGTGGACCCCGGGCTCTCCCGGGGGAACTTATCCTTGCCTATTGGGAAAACCGGGGTCCCGCAAACTGTTGTCCGGTGGGGAAGCCTTTTTGCTTTTTTTCGGGTTATTTGGGGAGCCCTCGTGACCCCACCCAGAAACTTTAACCCCGGCCGGGGGGAACCTTTCCGTGGGGGGCGCTACAAAAGGAGAAGAGGGTTCCACGTTCGCCCCGTGTTTCCCTGGGCGACCCTTTTGGGGCTTCCCTGGCTGAAGTCACCCCCCTACGCCGTTGGGGGGGAAGGCAAATTTTCCTGCGTTGGGGGGCCCGGGGAATTCCCAGAACCTTTTGCTTGGGGGTCCCACGCACGGGGCCTACCACTTCCCCCTCCGTTGTAAGCCTTTTGCCGGGCCCTGCCGGGCCCGGGTTTTTTTAACCGGGGGATTTGGGGATGTTTCTGGGGAAAGAGGCCGATTCGTGAAACCAAAACGGTTTAGGGACGCCCTTTTGCCCCCTTCCCGGAAACCCCGTCCCCCGGGGGAGGGTCTCCCCGTTTGCCCTTGCCAGCAACTCAGGCCATGTGGGCCCTCCATTCGGGAAAACCCTGCAGAAAGGTTCTTTCGAAAAGCCCTCCTCCCAAAGCCGGGGCCGGGTTTTTTTTGGCAAAAGAAGGAGGGTTTTTCCCTCCGTTTTATGATTCGGGGGTCTAAATAAGATCACCGTAAAAAAACCGCTACCCTCCCCCACTGATTTTGGGAGTTTTTGGGAGTCTCAAGGGGGTAAAGTGTTTTCCAAGTTGGATTTGCGGGGCCTAAAAACCTCGTCAAAATTTTCGGGAGGGGGACGAGGGGAAAGGGGCTTTCCCTCCCCGAGAGGGGCCCATTTTGAAATCCTCGTGATGCCCTTTGGGCTCTGTAACGCTCCAGCGGTGTTCCAAAAAACGTTAACGAGTCTTTTGGGGTTCTTTTACACCCGCGTTTATGTGTATAGATGAAAATCTGATTTTCTCCCCCAATTTCAGGGCCCCCCGGGCCCAAGTACGGCCCGGTCCTGAAAAATTTCGCAGCAACCGATGTACGCCAAGTGGAGGAATGTTTATTTCATGGATGCCTACCCTTTCCCCCGGTACATAGTTTTCGGGGAAGGCCCAAAAAATGGGCCCGGCAAAACTCTTGGGTGTACTTGGGCCCCGTCCTGTCGGTTTTCGGGGTTTAAAACGTTCCCGGGCTTCGCAATTTTTACCCCGGAATTTATTTCCCCTTCTCCATTGGGGGGGTCCTTCGTTTTTCCCCTTTTGGAAAAATGCGAACCCCCCCCAGTGTTTGGGCTCGGAGGGTGAGGAAAGGGTTTGTGGAATTAAAAAACGGCCCTTTTCCCGGGTCTGTCTTGGTCCGGGCCCGATTTCCCAAAAGGGGGGTTTTCTTTGGAGGTGGGAAGGCCCCCTTCCGTGGGGGGAGGGGCGGTCCTCCCCAGAGGGTTCCAAAGGCAAGATTCGCAATGTGGGTTCTTCTCTAAGACCTTTTTTGCGACTGAGCGGAAATATGGGAAATTGGGGGGCGGGGGAAAATTTGGCCCTCAAGTTAGCCCCAGAGGGGTGGCGAAATTGTGGAGGGGGGTGTCACCCCCAAAGAAATTTTACAGCCACCAAAAAATTTTTTTGTATTTTTCAGACGGCCCAACGTTTTTTAACCCCCGCCAAGCCCGGGGGTCTCTTTTTTTTTTCGGTTTGATTTTGTTTTACATTTCCCGGCCCCGCTTAGAAAAACCGGTAGGTGGGCCCCCTTTTGCCCCAGCGTGGGGCGGTGAAGAACCCGTGTCACCACCTTTATTTCCCCGAAAAGGTTGGTTAAAGTGGCTCCCGGGAGGTCTTTCCCAAAACTTTCCCAAGGGGAAGGTTTAAAAGTGCCCCTGGCATCAGGAGGAAAATTTGGAGTGGGGGCATTTGTCCTTTGGGGTGGCCCTCCCCCGGGGTCGGGAAATTTATGCTTTGATCTCCGGCAATACTGGTGGGACTTTGCCCAGGATTTTCAAAAAAATTCCCCCGCCTGTGTCACTTGTGTGGAAAAAAGGGGCCCCCCGCCACAGGCCCCCAGGTCTCTTGCATTTGGTTTTCCCGGGGCCGGAGATCCTTTGGGGCACATAGCAAAAGGATTCGTTTACAGGGCCTTTCCAGTTCCTTGAGAATTCAGTCCTCTGGGTGTTGGGCGGGGCTGGTTCTCTTTAAAAAGTCCCACTTTTTGCCCCTCCCTGGGGTGCCGTTTGCCCCCCAATTTTGGGTAAACTTTTCTTGGCTTTTCTTCCCGGTTCATGGGCTACCCTTCACATTGTTCCCCCGCGGTGGGTTTAAATTTTTTTTCCCAAATTTGGCGTGTTTATGCTCCCGGGCTGCAAGTCCGTTGGACTTTTTAACCGGGGTACACCCTCAGTTCCCCAAAGGGGGAGGTGGCGAGAGGAACCAGATTCTGGGAGAAAACCTGGCCACTTTGTGGGCCCGGCCCTCAGGGGCAAACTGGGGATTGTCCCCTGGGCTGAATTTGGGTATAACCCCTCGGGACGGAAGCTGCGGCGTCTCCCCCTTTTTTTGAGTCTTTGGGGGCCACCCCCACCCCCCCCCCTCCGATTAGGAAATGGGCCCCCTTTTCAAGACCAGGTTGAGTATAAGGCCATCTGGCCGGAGACGCGTTTTTTCTACTTCGGGGCCCCTTTCCCGTATGGGGTCTAGGCAGACAAAAAGGGGAAGACCTTTCCCCGGGCGTTTCTCCCTGGGGACCAAAATTTGGTTCTTAAAAATATGTGCGCCTGAAGGTCCCCAGTTTTTCAAATTGGGTCCTCGTTCCTTTGGGCCCTTTAAGGTTCTTCGGAAATTGAAAACCCGTGACATACAAGCTTTGTTTGCCTCCCTTTTCTCCGGGGAAACAAAGCCTTTATTTTATCCCCCTTAAGCCTTGGTTCCCGAAGGTTCTTCGGAAAAAAAATGAGCCTTGCCAGTAGCCCAATCCCTGCCTTTTTGGGTAAAAAGGCATTTTGGCTATGAAAACGGTCAGAGGGGCGTTTTCCGTTTTGGGTTGGAGGGGCTTCGGACCCAAGGAGAGACCGGGGCCTGAATTAAAATCCTGAATTTGGGATCTCATTTTCAGATTCCTGCCGTAAAAAGGTGGGGAAAGGCCCGGGGGGGGGGGGCCCGTAACGGGGGTTTTTTTGCCCCGGTCCCTGGGCGGACCGGGGGTCACCCCCCGTTCCCAATGAGGGTCCCCGGGGGGGAGGGGGGGGGGCGGGGCCGCCGGCCGGCCGCGGCGCCACCCCTCCCCCTCCACTACTGGCCCATCCCGGGCCGGGCCTGTCCCGGCCCGGCCCGGGGCGCGCATGCCGCCCCCTAGCGCGCGCGCGCGCTCGGGCCTGTGAATTTTAAAAAGGGGCAGTGCAATGGTAATTGGGAAAATTTCCCGGGGCCTGTTACTTATAAGTGTTGCACCCACGTCACTTCCCCGTGGATTTACGTTGCCCGAGCCATGGGGAAAACGTTCTTAAACTGGAAATTTCCCCGCTTTACCGGGGTACCCGGGCCTCTGTACGTTTCCCCCCAAAATCCCAACCTCTGCCCTGCCCTGACCTTCTGCCTTTTCCCCGACCCGAACCATTGCCCCCCGCCGCCCCTTTTGCCCGCCCCCGACTCGATTCCGGAAAACGATTTGTCCCCGCTTTCACCTGGCCCCCCCGAAGCAAATCACGTCAGGGGGGGGCACCTGGTATTTACGCCCCGAAGGGCCCTCCTTTGGGGGGGGGGCTTGGTTTTAAAACCGGGGGGGGAATTTTGAATCCCTTCCCCGGCGTGGGGTTTTCTACCCCCCCCTTTCGGGGGTCCGGCGGACCACTTTCCCCGCCCTACACCCAATTATAGGGGACCTTTAATGGAAAGGGAAATGAGACAACATAAAAACCCAAAAAAAAATCCCATGTAAAAATACAATTAACCCGCATAAAATAAGGGGGAAAGTAAGGAGATTATACAGTTTAGATGTTGGTTTCTCTCTTCTTGGGGATTGGAAAAAATGAGTTGAAAAGTTGTATAGGAAACTCCTCCATGTTCAGTGTCCCAAAAAAACCTGTTCCTCACAGGGGCGCCCCCCCAACCCGGCCCCCGCCCCGGGGGTTTCCCGTTTTGTATGGCCTGTGACCCTGGGGACCCTCACAAGCAGCAGTGTTCACAAGACATATTTTAATGGTACCATGGGGTTGTTTTGTAATTTAAAAAAAAAGCTGAAGGAGCCCAGGAAACATGGGGGGTGGAGCGGCGGGATGTAAAAAAGAGGTTTGGAATTTTAAAGAATTCC
>JAODAL010028651.1:0-52957 GCA_025379985.1 Phyllomedusa bahiana
TTTCAGCTTTCCTGTCAAAAGAGTCATTAAAATTCATGAGCAGGCATTAACCCCGGTCACCTGCTGGTTATCCACAGGTTACATAGTTAAATAGTTTGTAAGGCCGAAAAAAGACAAGACGTCCATCCAGTTCAGCCTATTTTGCTAAAGTGTTGATCCAGAGGAAGGCAAAAAACTCCCATGAGGTAGAAGCCATTTGTCCTCATTTGAGGGAAAAGATTCCTTCCCGACTCCAATCTGGCAATCGGAAAAATCCCTAGATCAACATCCTCTCTCCAGAATCCTAGACATTATAACTTGTTATAGTATTACTCTCCAGAAATGCATCCAAACCCTTTTTGAACTCTGTTATTGAATTCACCATGACAAGTTCCTCTGGAAGAGAGTTCCACAGTCTCACTGCTCTAACAGTAAAGAATCCCTTTCTATGTTTATGTAGAAACTTTCGTTCCTCAAGGCGTAGAGGATGTCCACTTGCTCTAGATACAGTCCTGGGTATAAATAAATCTTGAGAGAGATCTCTATATTGACCTTTAATATATTTAAACATATTTATTATGTCCCTCTGAAGCCGTCTTCTCTCTAAACTAAATAACCCTAATCTTTCTGGGTATTGTAGTCCACCCAGTCCTTTTATAATTTTTGTTGCCCGCCTTTGTACCTAATCATGCTCTACAATATCTTTCCTTTGCACCGGTGCCCAAAACTGTACACAATATTCCATGTGTGGTCTAACCAGTGACTTGTATAGTGGGAGAATAATGTTCTCATCATATGTAGTGTTGAGCGATTACGTTGGCTATCAACATCGGTCGATGGTCGATAGTCGGCCATCATCGATAAGATATTCGATGGTCAATGATAGATGATCGCCGATGACCATTAAAGTCTATGGGAGAGCAACAACACCTTCATTCTTACACCCAAACAGGGCTGGAGAAGCTGGAATTAACATCCACAACAGTCAAATGGATACGAGCTACATCTTAGGCCTCGTTCACACGGCTTATTTCGCCGCGTATTTGCCGACGGATTGACGATCGTCCAATCCGTCGGCAAATCAGTCAGGAATAAGTCACAGCCTATTTTCTATTAATTTCAATAGAAAATACGGCTCGTCGTTCACACGACGCGTAGTTCCGTGCCGGATTGCCGCCGCGTATTGACGACGGCAATCCGGACGGAAAAACAATGTGCATGTCAATTATTTACGGACGGATTCACCACTTACAATGATTGGAGATGGTGAATCCGTCGGGAAATCAGTTACAAATACGTGCCACACTTAGTGGCACTTATTTGCAACTGATTTTCAACTGATTTCGGAACGTATTTACATCGGCAATCCGATGTAAATACGTTCTGAAATAAGCCGTGTGAACATAGCCTTAGGCAACACACTTAGGTTATAAAAGCCACAGAAAAAAAACTCACAGACCATTCACTATCCCTGTCTTGTACTACAGCATGACCCTTAAACCTGCATCACCCACAAATTAAAAAGTGCCAGAAGGCAGTATTATTTGAACCCCCCATTTTCTTAAACTGGCCCTTGACTATTCCCCTGTCCTGGAACGCAGCATGAGCCCCAAACCTGCATGACCCCCAGATTAAAATTGCGGAAAAGAAGTTTTTAACTACCATTTAATTTTCATGGACATAGATATCCCTGTCCTACCACAGCATGACCCCCAAACCTGCATAACCGCAGTTTAAAAAAAGTCCCGGGAAAAAAAGGGTCTTTCAACCCCATTTTAGTTTATGGACTTGACTTCCCTGCCCGGGGGCCACAGATGAGCCCCAAACCTGCATGACCCCCAATTTAAAAAAAGTCCGGAAAAAAAGAAATTTTAAAAAACCACCATTTAAGTTTCATGGACAAGACTATCCTGTCCTGAGCCAAGCATGACCCCCAAACCTGCATGCCCCAAATTTAAAAAAGTGTGGGAAGAAGGAGTCTTTAAACCCACCATTTTATTTTCATGGACTTTGACTATCCCTTCCTACCAAAGCATGAGCCCCAAAACCCTGCATGACTCCGGATTAAAAAAAGTCCCGGAAAAAGGAGTCTTTAAACCACCTTTTTAGTTTCCTGGACTTTGACTTCCGCCCTGAGCCCGCATGTTCCCCAAACCTGCAGATCCCGATTAAAAAGTGCCCGGAAAAGAGTCTTTCAACCACATTTTGTTTCACTGGAATTGATCCCCTGTCCGGGGCCACAGTGGCCCCAAAATGCATGCCCCCCAGATTAAAAAGTGCTGGAAAAAGAAGTCTTTCAGCCACCTTTTAAAGTTTCATGGACTAGACTATCCTGTCCTGAGCCACACATGACCCCCAAACCCCTGCAGACCCCGATTAAAAAGTGCCGGAAAAAAGGATCTTTCAACCCCATTTTATTTTCCCACTGGACATTGACTTTTCCTCCCCGGGCCAAGCATGACCCCCAAACCTGCAGATCCCAGATAAAAAAGTGCGGAAAAAGGGTCTTTAAACCACCATTTTAGTTTCACGGGGACTTGAAATACCTGTCTGGGCCCAGCAGGCCCCCAAACCTGCATGATCCCCAGTTTAAAAAAAGTCCCCGGAAAAAGGGCTTTGAACCCCTTTTTAGTTTCAAGGGACATTGAATATACCTGTCCTGGGCCACAGCATGACCCCCCAAAATCAGGGACCCCAGATTAAAAAGGGCGGAAAAAGGAGTCTTTAAACCACCATTTTAGTTTCACTGGACTATACTGCCCCCTGCCCGGGGGTAGCGTTTGCCCCTCCTTTGAGTGGGACCAATTGGTTCACTTAAAATACGGGTGTTAAGCTCCTTTTCCCCCCAGGTCCCCTTTTTTCTTGGCTTCTTTTTCTTATTTTACTCAAGTGTGGGGGAAATTGTCTCTGTACTTTGTTCTCTGTCCGTGTCCTACTCCATTCCCTGAATAATACTTTGGGCAAGTTTTCCTGACCCCTTGTACAATTCAAGGGGAAATTTTTTTTACCAGCTATTTTGTACAGCAGTTTTTTAGTATTTTTAATTTCTGAAAACACATTTTTAAAATAGGATGGAACCCCAACCAGTCTTTTTTTTCTTTTTTTTTAATTGTATTAAAGGGTTGTCTCAATCAGGGTTTGATAGCTATGTTAAAGATTTTTGCAAAAAAATCTTTTTTGAATATGTGTCATTAAACATGTCCTACGATCCTGTTTCTGACAGCCCCATCACCCTTGAGCCACTTTGAAAATTGTGAAGAACAAATGTCTGTTAAAAAACAACATTTTTTTTAATAGGACCTGTAGTATAGCTGATGTCACAGCAAAATGCCCCAAAAATTAAAAGCATGACCTTGAGCCATTTGGAAAATTGTAAAAAGAACAAATGTTGTTGAAACAACATTTTTTAGAATGGGACCTGTATTATTGCTGCATTTCAAAGCAGCATGCCCCAAAAAATTAAAATATGACTTCTCACCACTGTTAAAAAATTTGTGGGGGAGAAATGCCACTTAGAAGCCACTTTCTTTCCAAGGCCCAAAATTATTCTGTATTCACAGGAACTGCCCCCAAAAAAATTAAAAATTGACTTTTCACCCACATTAAAAATTTGGGGAGAAATGCCATTTAAAAGCCCCCGAAAACAAAGGCCCGATTATTGCTGTATTTTACAGCAACATGACCCCAAAAAAATTATAAAAAGACTTCTCAGCCACTTTTAAAAAATTTGTGTGGAGAAAATGCCCTTTAGAACCAATTTCTGTTAAAAAGAACCATAATTATAGCTGTACCCCTCACGCAACATGACCTAAAAAACCTTTTGACAATGCAAAAATTTCTAAAGATAAAGTGAGTAAATGGAAAAGGGTGTTGTTATAAAACCTTGTGTCTTTTACAGTCTCCTCCCCAAAAAAACCCAGCAAAATGAACTGTTGGGAGAAAGAATAAAAATTGCATAAAAAATGATCATTTAAAAAAACATTTTTAAAGAGGCCCATTTCTGTTTGAAGAGGAATGTTTAGTAGACCGGCAACTAATCGGTAACCTCAGCAATTGGGGCCACAAATTCAGGATCCATGCCTGATTCATTTTTGTGAAAGTCAAACGACCCACATTATTGGGGAAAGCCGGATGCGTTTGTCTGTAAGACTCCCAGCTTTTTGTGAAGGTCCGTCAGATGTGACCGGGCTGCTGGGCAGGACAATACCTCTATGGGTGACGAGCCAGCTCGGGCCTTTCCCGTCCATTTTGGATACCCAAAGTCTATTGGGTCCAAAACACATACAAAAACATCGGTGTTGAACGCAGAAGTCTGCCCCATGATCTTAAGCGGTCTTTGGGGTTTGGGATGTGTGCCCTGCTTTGTGCTTGGTGAGGTGGTAAATAAAGATGCCAGAGGTCACCCATTAGGCTTCTGCCATTTGCCTGGCTGCTGCTCCCGCACGGCTATTGGGCACTCTTGCTATCACGTCGCTTGTTTTTCCCCCCTACATTTGGGGAAGTGAAAGACGAAAACAGATGTCCCCAGTTGATCAATCAGCAAGGCTCCTTTTCCTGCATTTTACTCTCTATTTGGGGTGGGGGGAAAAGAAAGGCTGAGTTTTTTTTTTATACCAGGGATTGGGAGGGTGGCCCCCCAGTACTGTTGTTCATTTTGATGGCCCTTTAATCAGGATCATGTTGGAGGAAAAGGAGCATCCCCGCCTATGTGAGAGAGGAGCCCTTTATTTCCCAAGCCTCTGGGTCGAGGGGCACTAGAAACGCTTCCTCATCTTCCTCCCCGCCTCAAATTCGCGCCCAAACCCCTTTCCAAAGGGAGGGACGTCGTAACTCGGGGTTCTGGAATACCCCCTCCTCCCCCCGTTCCCCCGGCACAGCTTCAACACAGCCCTGACTTGCCTGAGATGATCCCTGAGCTTGATGCCTGCCTTGCATAGCCCTGGACCCCGAACCACTGCCAATGAAAACCCTTTTAAAATTTAGAAACTGTCGGGCCCTTTTGGATTCGACGGGAGATAGGGGTCCGTTTCCGCTCTGTGTCCGTCTCCTCCTCCATCGCTGGGAGACCTGTTGTTTCAGATGTCCCAAAGATGTTCCCCGAACTAAGATCACCCAATGCTCATGCTGACAAGACATCGTCCGCACTGACCATTTTTGGTGACTTTCCCTTTAAAATGCAAGGGTGGGGCAGAGCTCTTTCACCTGCCCCCTCTCGGGCTCAACCCCCAGGTCAGCCGTGTTGTCAGGCCTGTGTCACTTTGTATGCTAAGGCATTGCGCTGCTGCCACAATCGCTGGAGCATTGAAGGGGGGAACCCCGCGTGTTGCACGTCAAAAACCCGGAAAAACAGAAGGTGGCTGCTAGATGGCCCCTGTACGGGGTGCAGGGCGTCAAATGGTGGAAGGAGAAGGGGTAGGATGGTCTCTGGGAGGTGGTGTTACTGGGCGAGGTGGAGGCTGAAGCGGAGGGTGTCCCTGATCATCTTTGAGAGACATGGGCAGTGAGGGAACCTTGGTGGTGGGGGAGGAGGAGGAGGAGGCGGAGAAGAGGGTGTGACAATGGTGGGGCCCGGCGTGTCTGGCCCTTTTTTTGGCAAGTGTTTTCCTCCATTTCCCAATCTGCATTCGCTGATGTGACAACATGTTGGTGGTGGTTTCCACCCAAGGTTTTGCCTCTACTTTGCGTTTACGGCAAAGGCGGATATGACATCGTGGTGAACGAGGCTTGCTCAAAAAAAGGCCCCGGCTTTAGGGTCCTGGACCTTTTTTACGGGGATAAAGGGGGAGCGGGGTTTGCGTGACCGTGGGGGGGCGGAAACATATTAGCGGACTTTGCGACCGCCCTCTTTCCTTTTTGGGGCGGAACCCGTTTTCACACTAACCCATTGTCTTCCTCTCGTCCAGTGATGAAGCGTCGCAAGCAAATTCTTGGAAAAACCAAAATTGGATCCGCAAGTCGTATATCATCAACCAGGTGACTTCGTCGCCTGACATTCTGATCCAGGCGCTGCGGGCTAAAGCAAGAGGGAAGCAAGGCGTTGCCGACCCCCCGGGTTTTTTGAATTGAACCCGGGTTCCCTTTTCCTCCTCTGATGGTCATAAATGGGCGTCGAGCAGAGAAAATACCCTTTGGGTCTTGATCTTTTAACATCCCTTTTGACCCCAACCGCTTTTTCATAAAGAGGTCTTCCCGAAAATGGATTATCCCAGTGGTGGTACACGATTACATTTGGACGCTTCATGTTGGACGGATGCTGATGAGCTGATGCGAATTTTTGCCCCTGACTGGAGGACGAGGAGGTAAGATGTGGATGCAGGTTGATTAACCCCTGAAGGACAGATTTGGCGCGCTGTTCGTTATGAGATTACGGGGCCCCGACCCACGATGAAGGCCCGAGGTCCTGAACTGACGATCCCCTGGGTGGTGTTGTCGCCCGCACGGGAAAGGACACCTTTTTCTCGTACCTCTCCTCCCCCAAACCACCCCCCTCTTTGCTCGCTTTCCACCTGAATTTCGCTTCATGTTCAAAATATACAAATTGGAAGGTATGGAAGAGTTTTGGGAAAGTCTTATTTAAAAAACGGCAAATCCCCAGCTATTCTCAAACCCCCAAAAACAAAAAAAAAATTTTGGCTTCAAAATTTAACTGCAAAGTAGATTTCAAAAAGTGCTGACCCCAAAATGAAAAAAACACCTGTCTGAAATGTATCGGTTTAAAAGGTTTTTTGGCCCCCTTTCAATTCACCTGTGGGGACTACAAAAATTTCTGTTTACATTTTTGGCAAGGTGCCCCAAGAAAAAAGCTGTAGTGCGCCAAAGTGAAAAAAAAAATATCTGTAATTTTTTTGGATATAAAAGGTATTTTTTGGGATTACAATTCACCGTGGGACTAAAAAATTTCAGTATTAAAAATTTTTTAAATGCAAGGTGCCTCAAAGAACAAAACTGTAGTGCGCCAAAGTGAAAAAAAAACGTATCTATAATGTTTGGATAATAAAAGGTATTTTTGGCACCTTTCAAATTTACCTGTGGTGACTACAAAATTGCTGTATTCAATTTAACGCAAAGTAGCTCTATCAACAAAGCTGGCCTGCGCCCAAATGAAAAAACACGTATCTGAAATGTATTCAGATAATAAAAGGTATTTTTGGACCTTTCAAATTACCTGTGGTGACTACAAAATTGCTGTATTCACTTTAAGTGGGAATGTGCCTCAATGAAAAAGCTTAGTGCCCAAAGTGAAAAAAACACGTATCTTAAAGTATTCGGGTAAAAAAGGATTTTTTGGGGACCCATCAATTCACTTGGTGCACAAAAAAATTGGTATTCAAATTTAAATGCAAAGTAGATCTATAACAAAACTGGCCTGCGCCAAAGTGAAAAAAACAGTATCTGAAATGTATTCGGATAATAAAAGGTATTTTTGGCACCCATCAATTCACCTGTGGTAAAAACACAATTGTGGATTAAAATTTTAAAGAAAATAAAATATTGCAGTGTAATGTCTCACTAAAATCTTTGGGGAACTATACCCGTATTCTTTATAGAGCTTGTCTGTGTTTGCCTGCGGGCCCCTCCCCCCCCCCACTCACCCCCGTGACTTTACAGCGGTAGATGCTCCTCTAAAATTCTCTACCTAACTACATAAAATCTTCCAATCTCTGATCTAACTAAGTTGTAAGGATCACAGCTAACAGTAGAGCTTTCTCTGTGAAGAAATAGAATAATTTCGTGAGCTGTTTGGAAACACAGGCAAGCGCACGTCCTACTGCTATGAGACGCTGAGAGACACTGATCATGAACGGGAAAGGGGCTGTTTCTATGTAAAACGAGGTCATGTGATTTTTCCCACCCAATCGCAACCATACATACCCCAGTCATGACGTCGCACACACATCTCACCCTGCTCTATTCTGTAAGCTGATTTGCTGGCCGCCAAAATGACAGGAAGATGGCGCGATCTTACTAGATGACGCACAGAGTTTAACCTAAATTATCGCATGATCTAAAAATTTCGATCAACATAACAACTGTGCCAATTTCAACTTTGTCGATAATAATCGCTCAACACTAATCATGTGCATCTATGTCCCTTTTAATATACCTCATAATCCTGTTTGCCTTGGCAGCTGCTGCCTGACACTGGCTGCTACAATAAAATGTACTGTCCACCAGGATTCCCAAGTCCTTCTCCATGTCACTTTTACCCAGTGTTTCTATCTATTTAAAGTAAAAGGTTGAATCAGACATGGATGTGCGAGGCTAACATCTGCTCATGAATTAAGCAGACTCTCTTCTGGCAGGACAGGCTGCAAACTGCTAGATTTGAGCATAATTGCTGCAACTCTGTCATTGCTGTCCTCAACAAGGGTGACTTAACATATGTGACAGGCTCCCATTAATTTCTATGAAACACCTAGAGGGTTAACAAACTTCCTAAAGGCTGTTTTGAATACCTTATGGAGGATAGTTTCTTAGATGGAGTAATTTATGCGGGTGTCTATCATACAGACCCCTCAAAGCCACATCAGAATTGGACAAGTCCCTTAAAAAAATTCTGTGTTGCAAATTTTCTGGAAAATGTGAAAAATTGCTACTAACTTTATAAGCCCCCTACTGTCATACATAAAAAAATGCTGTGTGGTATTGCTATCTGTCTTACAAGCTGAAATTTTTAAAGTTGTAAAATGGCAAATTTTTCAACATTATCCCAAAATTTTTATATTTTTCACAAATAAACCAGGCCGGTACGGACCAAGATGTATTACATCTTGCCAACCATCAATACAAGCAAAAGAACAAGTGGTGCACAGAAACCCCTGATCACAGGGTCAGTGACAAATATGCACTCGCTGTTACAATCAAGGACAAGTGTACACTACCACTATACAAGCACCAAAATACTATTATAGTAGTCTGACACCAGCTCGGGTCACCATCACATGAAAGTGAATACAGCACTGACCCAAAACAGAAGCAAACTAGCCACTGGCATCCAGGGACTCGCAGAAGACGTCTTCTCTGATGGGAGTCATTCTCATCTCTGATTAGTTATTTTCTTCCCCTTTTCATCTCCATCTGGTCCTAACTGCTATGATGACTTTCCCTGCCACAATTCGTCTTTGCAGAATTTACTACACGAACATGTTACTCCTCACTTTTCTAGCTTTTTCCTACCTGTTCTCAACCCCCCAATCCTTTAACCCAAACCCAAAAGGTACTATTGACTCACTGGCATCCTAAACAATAAAAGTACCCCCAGGTGGGGGGGTTCCCCTACTTGTCACCCCGGGTTTGCCCTTCTTTTGTGTCCCAAAAAGAGGAGGAAAAACCCCAAAATAGTAGGTAAACCCCCCATATTAAGTGGACAGATGATATACACCCTCATGTCCTAAGGGAATTAAGTCATGTGATAGACAGGATCCTCTTCTTAATATTTATGGACTGTATATTTACTGGGTTTTTCCCCAAAAGGGTTTGGGCCGCATAAAAATTTGTGGTCCCAATATTCAAAATAAATCCTGAAACAATAAGTCAAAATTTTTTAAATCTCTGTTGTAGGAAAAAATTTCAAGAATAGAGAATTCAGATGGGGGTTTGAACATACAGTAGATAAATGTAAGATTATGCACATGGGAAGGAAAAATCCATTCCATGATTCCTTGTTAAATAGAAAAACGCTTGTTAAATGGAAAAAAAAGTGAAAAGAAAGGACTTGAGAACCCTGTGGACAGTAAATTTTATTGAAGCAGCCATTCAGGCAGCACTGCAAAGGGCAAATGGGATCATGGATTATTAAAAGGGGCATAGAGGCAACTTTAAAAAACAAATTCTCATTTTTATATAAGTCACTTTAGCCCCACACATGAAATTTTGGCTACATTTTGGGGGCCCCAAATGCACAAAAAGACATTGTAAAAAGGCTTGAACAGGACAGAGGGCGGGCAAAAAAAAATAAAAAAAGGGAAACGGGTGGACTGCAAACCCAAAAAGTTTAACAAGATTGGGGTTATTTATTTTAGAGAAAAGATTTTTTCAGGGGGACATCAAAAATATTTTTTAAAATACATAAAGGGGTAAATCCCAAAATTTCTCCCCCAAGAGCTTTTTATCCCCCGGATTTTTATGTGGAACATACAATGGGCATTCTCTACTCTTTGGGGGAAAAAAAATTTTCCCTACAAAAAAAACCCCTTTTTAAACTGTAAGGGGCAGGGGAGACTGTGGAACTCTCTACCAGGGGAAACCCTGGGCCCATCGAAAATTTCAATAAAAAAAGTTAAAAACGGGGTCGGGGATGCATTTCTGATTGCAAAAAAAGGAAAAAAATTAAAAATAAACTGGGATTCTGGAGAAAGGGTTGTTAAATCCGGGGAATTTATTCTGATTGCCAGATTGGAATTGGGAAAGAATTGTTTCCCTAAAATGAGGAAAATTGGCTTCTACCTCATATTTTTTTTTTTGCCTTCCTATCAACCCCCTGGGAAGTCACGGGATTTAACTGAAACTGTATACTCTAGGGGCCCTTTTAGGGGCGAAAAAATTTTGTAGAGCGAAAAATTTTTTTTTATTTAGTAACAGAAATGGCATTTTTTTTTTAATCCCCTGTAATTTTTGGATATGTGGCATGATGTGGTGGTATTATTTGGGTTTTTTTGAATATTTGGTTTATTATTGACAATTTTGGGTTTCTTGATATTGGTTTTTGTAAAATTTAAACAGAAGTGTGATTTTTGGGTTTCCGTAAAGGGTTTTTGGTAACGTACTACCCCCAAAAATATAAATCATTGTTTTTATGCACTTGTAAAATTTTTTTATTTATTTTAAAATTATTATTGAGAGGGCATAGATTTTTATAGATGCTTCATGTGCAGCTTTCGCTGCTTCCCCCAAAACCAAAAAATTGGGAAAGGGGAAAATTAGGAAACCCCAGCTCCCCATCTTGATTACAGGTTCGAATGTTTGTGATCAC
Organism: Phyllomedusa bahiana; assembly: GCA_025379985.1. Taxonomy (NCBI): domain Eukaryota; kingdom Metazoa; phylum Chordata; class Amphibia; order Anura; family Hylidae; genus Phyllomedusa; species Phyllomedusa bahiana. Next base: position 10,952 of record JAODAL010028651.1, read on the forward strand.
AAAGGTCTGTATCAATAGGAACATAAGACACTGTGGGGATACCATGCAGGCAGAAAGGCAGAGAGAAAGATGCTGAGTGCAAGAGCCTTGTGCAGTCATGAACTGTAGCGGTAGGGTGTGCCGCCAAGATTTAACTCCACTGGTGGACCCAGAGCCGTCTAACAATGAATGACGGACCTGCTTGTAGGAGCTTACAATCGTTTGAGGTAACAAGGGTGAAAAAGGTAAGAAATGCTTAATTTGTACAATGGTCCATTCATCTATCAAAAAGGGTAGTACTCATACAATGGGATGAGCAAGTCCCCAGCAAATATCTGTTTGTACAAACTGCATGAAGTGTGGTGGATGCCACCGACTGCAAGAGGCAGGGGAAAAAAGAGACGGTTTGGGGCATGGGGTACATAAATTTTTTTAAGGTCTTTCTTTAAAAATATGGCGTAGAAATTTTTCCCCCAGGAAAATTTGGTGGAGTATGGAGAAGCCTGTTTTGGGTGGAAAACCCGAGACATAAAAAATAAAAAATTTTTGGACTGGGTTCAATCACCCAATTAAAAGTAGTAAAGGGCCCCAAAAGCCCCTTACTTACACAAAAAACTTTTGCCACATATCCCGCACAACTTAAATTTTTAGAAATTTAAATTAAAAAGTAATTTAAATCTCACCTTTCCTATTATCTAGCCCAAGAACTTGCTATTTACAACAGGCAATATATCAACCAATGAAATGTACAATCAATATATTTTGTGATAAATTTCAGATATTTCATAGTTGTCACTATTCTGCTGCCCATCCCCACATATAATTAAATTTTAAAACCCCTTTTTATTTTTATAACCCTAATTTTGCCTTAAAAAATAAGGTCAAGGGGAAAAAAAGGTGTCGTGGAACTATGATAGATATAATAAAAATATCTGCGAATGACCTATCCAGGCTTCTTTCTTCTCACCCCACTACCTGCATCAGTGACCCTATTTTCTCAAACCCCCCAAATCCTTCCCCCAGTTTGTCATCTCCACCTCCCTTCAAATTTTTTAAACCAAACTGTCTATGATCCTTCCATCCTCATTTAGACAACGGGAAAACCCACTAAAAAAACGACCGGGGCCCCATACTTCTGTAACCACGACAAGTCAATAATCCCCTTCATTTTTTTAAAATCCCAAATGTTTGGGTTTTATGCCCCAAATAACCCCGACCCTCCCTTTTAATGTTTTTTTCCCAACCCCATAAAATCAATTTCCCCACTTAAAACCCCTTTACAAAACTGAAAAAGCAAAAGGTTTTTAAAAATGTTTGCTTCTTCGGGGATCTCGCAGCATTTGACCTCCCAAATCCCCAGGCCAAAATTTGTCACATGCACATCCCAACTCGGGCCTGTGTTTGGGGCTGCCCCATAGCACTGAAGATAAACGTTCACTGGTAGTCGGGGACGGGTCGTCCACCGGGAAATGAAATTTGGAAGTGTCATGGAGACTAGTATACTTCTTTATTTCTATTTCTAATAATGTCCCAGTGGACCAATGAACTTTGGAAAGTCCTGGACACTCTTCTGATTCACATCCTACTTCTCTCTTACTTTTGCCAGTTCTACCCCCTTTTCCACTTTTTATCTTTCTATCAGGGTTTTTTTGGGGTCCCGTCCCAAAATCCTCTCTTCCCTTTTTTCTCTGCCACACTCCTTTGTACAAACTCACTAGAATTTTACAAAATTTTAATCTCTCTATACCCGATGACAAACCCCAATTTTTTCCCCTCTTCCCATTACATCACCCCTGTCCTGCTATAAAATACCAGTAATTGTCTCCAAAATAACGTCCTCTACCTGAAAAAAAAACCTTTAAAGAAATGAAAGGGTTGTCAATTTAACATCTCCCTTTCTGACCAAACCCCCCCCTGGGTGTTTCTGTTTGTGTGTGATAATACCGTAACTCCGAGGCAGTAGGCCAGCTGTCTTGTCGTCATATTAGACTCTGATCTGTCCTTCACTCACTATATTTACTCATTTGCCCGGCCTTGTCAACTGCACCTCAAAAACATCTTCAGAGTCTCCCCTTTTCTCATTGTGAAGCAATAGATGCCCTTATACATATTCAGCTTGACTACTGTAAAAACCCCTTTTCCCTGTTTCTCTAAATTTTATTTAGTGCTCCACCCCCCCCTGCCTATGCACTTCCCAAATTTTGTCCCACTCCCACCCCAGTCCCCCTGTGCTCTCGATTATTTTTTGATTTTAAATTTCTCCATCATCCAAACCTTCAACTCCAGCCTCCAAGACTTTATACATGCTGCAACAGTTTTCTGGAATCTGATATCCAGTACAATCTGATTAAGTCACAGCACTTGGAAGTTTTAAGTGTGCCTTAAAAATACATCTTCTTAGACAGGCCTACCAAGATCCACACACATTCCTGACTCTTTTGTCTCACCTCATTTCCCCCATAATTTTTAAGCTTTTTTTGCCTGGACTCCCCAAACTTTTTGGGCGATCGTTATTTTTTTATGTCCTTTTTGTGCCAAAACCCCCCCCCCGGCTTTTGGCTCTGTTCGCCGGCCCTGGCCCCTTTCGACTAAACCCCATTTGGGTTTTTTAAAAAAAATACCTTGTATTCTTTTCCAAACCCGTGTGAACTGGGCCTTTTTTCTCTGTAAAAAATTTTATTCCTGGCCAACCCCCCGTTTGGGCCCGGAATTTCCCCCCACTCTTTTATTAACCAAATGTTTCCCTTTCCCCTTTAAATTTAACGCCCCTTTTTTTTCCCTAAACAGTTTTTTTGGGGTTTCCCCTTTCCCCAAATCAACCCCTGTTCAGTTCCCCGCTGTTTCCCCCAAATTTTAAAAGGGTGCCTTTACCAGTCAAACCGTGCCTGCTATAAAAAGGTTTTTTTTGCCCATTGCTAGCGTTTACCCTTTTTGTTATCTTTCTTTGGGTTTTTGACCCCCGCTTTGCTACCTTTCTATTCTCTTTTTTCCCCCAGTGATTTCGTACTGCTGCCCCGACCGTATTGACCTGGCTAGTTGACCCCTCTTTAAATTTTTGTTCTGGGGCCCTTTTCTTGCCCTTTGGGGCTGCCTAATTTTTTGTACTCCTAGTCTTCTGGTTGGGGGGCCACCTATTTTAAAGGGGTTTGGGGGCCCCCAAAAGGCAGGAACAGTGGGGTTTGGGGCCAAATGGGCAGGGCCTCACTCTGTTTGTTTTTTTCGTGGTGTTTCCCCGACCGGGGCCCTGCTTTTTAAACAAAGGCCCCTTACCCAAATCAACTCCCCCCCCGGTTTAATATGGTACCGACTTTCGGGCACCCCACCGCCTGGGAAAAATTGACAACTCAATTTCAGGGCCCGGGGGGGGCTTTTTTAACCAAATCCCCGCAACGCTGGAAAGCCAAAAAAACTACCCCGGGAACCCCCCCCCTTTCCGCCCGCTGTTGGGCCCCTACCCCCCTTTTTTTGGGGAATCCTAGCGTCCGTTACAAATCTAAATGCTTTCTACCGGGTCGTCTTGGGTGGAAATCCAGACAGGTTCCGAACTTTCAGGGAATCCCCTTTACCTGTTTTTTCCTTTTTCAATTTTTTTTTTCCCCCCCAACCGAAAAAGGGAGCGGGTTTTGGGGTTTACCCCCCCAAGGCCCACCTCAGGATTGGGCATTAGCTATGCCCCCTGAAGCCCACCGAATGGGGTTCTAAATTTACAGATTCTTTTAGGCTTTTGGCCATTCTATGACAATCCCAACCGGGGGCATGGGGGAGGAAAATCACCGCTATCTATTCAGCAGGGCCGCCACTCAGCCATGACTAATTTTTTCTGAATTCGCCAATGGGGTACCATGACCCGGGGGGGTCCCGAAACCCAACCCCCCCTTAAAAACCCCCCTTCAGATAAGGACTGTCCGATGCGGGAGAGGGCTATGGTCACCCCTTCAAACCCCCGAGACATTAAAATGACTTTAAAATCTAGCTTTTGACTATTGACAAAGACTAAAAGGGAAAAACGCAGGGGAAAAAAATGGGGGGGGCCACGATTCTTCAAGTCAGATTTTTCTGTAAAGCCTTCTCCACCTTCTCTGAAAATTCCCTCTTCTATCCCCATCACCTTTTCCTGAAAAAAGAACCAATGGGGTTGGGTTTTTTTTAAACTCTGTCCCCCAGAGGAACATCGGTTTTTGGGGAAAAGGGCCCTTTGGGTTTTAAATTGGGAGAAAACCCGAACCCTTTTCTAGAGACTATCCCCACAAGGGCCCCAAATTTACCTCAAAAGGGAAAAGCCAAAAAACCTGAAAATTTTTTAGAAGGTAAAATCGGGGATAAAGGTACCTTTCCCAACTCGGAAAAAAATTTTTTTTTTGCCCCCTAACCCTTTGGGGCTCTACTTCTAAGAAATTTTTCTTTTTCAGGCTATGATAGACTCAGGGCGCGCTGCTTCTTCGTCAGTAAGGGTTTTGGTCCAGGCCCTTTGGGGGTTTTGGGAAACCAAATTCCATTGAGCCTCCCTTTTTTGGTTTTTAAGGGGGAGATTCCCACCCCCCTAATCAGGGGAAGAAAAACATTTTGTCTGCTGAGAAAACCCCTTTGAATTGGGGGGTTTGCATACCGGGGAAAAACTTTCGATTTTTGTCCTGGAGAAACTCGCTGCGGGTTTTAAAAATTCCCTTTGGGGTTTCCCGGGGTCCCTTCCATAATCCTTGGTTTTTACTGAGGCCCCTGAGTTGATCAAAAGGGGGGACTCATGGGTTCTCATTTAAAAGAGTTTGATCCCTTTGGGGGTGTGCGTAATTAATACTCCGATATTTCAGAATGTTAAAAACTTACACTTAGATAGAGATGTTAAATTAAAATCTGCCCCCGCACCGCCTGATTATTGCACCAAGACCTTAAATTTCCCGGGGCAAAACTTAACATAACGCCTTTTGGGGCGAGGGGTCTATGCAAATTTTTATACAATGAACCTAAAATTTTCATTTTTCCGGTAGTTAAGGGGTTCTCACCACCAATTTACAGGGAAACGCTCCCCTCTAAAGCTGTCCCCCCTTTTTTTCTATGAGGGGGATTCCCAAACTCATGTACCTCCGCTACAGATGGTAAAAATGAGATAAAAACCCCCAAAAAATCGAAATGTGCACATAAATTTTTTTAAAAGCCCAAAAAAAGAAAAATTAAAAAAAAACCTAGTGGTAACGCAGACCCAAACCCCCTAAATTTCCCTCCCGAGTCCCCTCGCCCAAAAAATGCCCCCCGACTGGTAAGGGAAAAGTTTTTCCAAGTCCACTCTGTCAAAATTTGAAAGGGGCTGTTTTAGGGTCCGGTTTGGGCCCCCCTTAAAAGGGGGGGATACTGTCATGATGGCCTTTTTACCCCCGGCTTTTTTGGGTCGTCGCCGGCCCCCGGGCCCGGGAAAACGTAAACCATGGTTTTTTAAAAAATTTCCTTTTAATTTTTTTTCCCCCAGTGTGAACTGGGCCTTCTTTCTCGTTAAAGGTTTAAATTTTAGTTTTAAACCCGGTTTTCCCCCTTGATTACAGCCTTTTTTTTCCCTTTTTTTGTTTTTGTTTTCTTTCCCCCAATCAAACCCCTGTTCTATTCCCGCTTTTTCCCTATTTAAAGGGTGCCCCTTTTCCTCACCTTGCCTTTCTATAAGGTCTTTTTGCCTATTGCTAGCGTTGTCTTTCTGTTATCTTTTCTGGTATCTGACCCTGCTTTGCTACTTACTATTCTCTCTCTCAGTGATTTTGTACTGCTGCGCCCGACCGGTATTGACCTGGCTAGTCTGACCCCTCTTTATTGTGTTCTGTCGTTGTTTGTCTGTGTCTTGTGTCTGCACTTAATTAGTGTAGCTCCTAGTCTTCTGGTTGGGGCCGACCTATTAAGGAGTCGGGCACCCCCAAAAGGCAGGAACAGTGGTTGGGATCAGTGTCAGGGCCTCACTCTGTTTGTGTCTGTTCGTGTGTCCCTGACTGGTCCCTGACAATGTAATAGTTGGTTTTGTCTGTTCGTATACCCTCTGCATTGTAAAGTGCTGTGAAATATGTTGGCACTATTTAAAAAAAGAATATAATTGTTATTGTGTAATAAAACCTTCTGTTTTATATCAAAATCTATTGTAAAATATACTTGCAAGGCACCTTGCATATAAACTTTAAAAAAACACTCCAGTCATAAAAGCTTTCTGCCCCCTATAATCATTATAATCACTATACATTGTAGCCTCAAGTTGATATTCTCTCCATGAAACACTGTTCATACAGGATAAAAATTTTTATAAAAGTAACTTGGAAAAGGGAGATGTTAGCTACCCAGATATTGAATGGATTCATGGTTCTGCTTTTACTGCAAAAGATATAAAATTCCTCCTGTAAAAAGTTGAATAATTTTCTGTCAGTTTGTGGAAGATAATAGTAGAAGTGAAATGTTGGATCTGGTCATTTCAAACAATTGGAATTGTCATTTCAGAAACTGTTGTAACAGTTAGCACAGTATACAGTGGGGAAAAAAAGTATTTAGGCAGCCACCAATTGTGCAAGTTCTCCCACCTAAATAGATGAGAGAGGCCTGTAATTGACATCAAATGTAGATCTCAACTATGAGAGACAAAATGAGAAAACAAAACCAGAAAATCACATTGTCTGATTTGGAAAGAATTTATTTGCACATTATGGTGGAAAATAAGTATTTGGTCAATAACAAAAGTTCATCTCAATACTTTGTTATGTATCCTTTGTTGGCAATGACAGAGGTCAAACGTTTTCTGTAAGTTTTCGCAAGGTTGGCACACACTGTTGCTGGTATGTTGGCCCATTCCTCCATGCAGATCTGCTCTAGAGCAGTGATGTTTTGGGGCTGTCGCTGGGCAACACGGACTATCAACTCCCTCCAAAGGTTTTCTATGGGGTTGAGATCTGGAGACTGGCTAGGCCACTCCAGGACCTTGAAATGCTTCTTACGAAGCCACTCCTTCGTTGTCCTGGTGGTGTGCTTGGGATCATTGTCATGCTGAAAGACCCAGCCACGTTTCATCTTCAGTGCCCTTGCTAATGGAAGGAGGTTTGCACCCAAAATCTCACTATACATGGCCCCAGTCATTATTCCATAAAGAGTACAAAAACACCAGATAGCAATGTTTCGGGTTTCCGGCCATGCTCTGTACATCTTAAAGAACGCTGTAGCTCGGCATAAAAAATTTATGGTGCATACTCCTTGTCGGAAGATACCCGCAGGATGCTATTCTGATAATTTTATTGGTCCATAGATTTGTCTATCACTATTTGACTTTATGTATTGGTCTTAACACATATGCTGTTTAATTAATGATCACTTTAGGTGTTCTATTGGTCTATGTGTGAGGTGGGAGATTCTTCTATGCCTATATATGCAATTGTATATACATGTATTTTATGCTGCTTGAGAAAGGCCGCAATGTTAGGGCTGAAACATTGCTATCTGGTGTTTTTGTACTCTTTATGGAATAAACGTGTTCCTGCTTTGATCCAAATGATGCTGTTGTCCAAATTTGGTATAATCCCAAAGGACTGGTGCAAGACAAATGTTCGGATTGGCAATCCTGGTGGGCTGTGTTGCCTGGTAACACATGGGCTGTCCAGCCTATAATTTATTCACTACACTGGAGCTGCTCTCCTCAATCTGCTATGAAGCCCTTCCCCCTCTCTCACACATGGCCCACCCTCTCTCACATATGGCTCATTCTGTAGGGGAGTGCAGAGACTTGTGCTGGGCTTTTAGGACAGAACCCAGTTAGTATAATATATGGGCAGAGGCTGGTAGTGCAGAGAGTCATTCTGTGTGCACAGAAGAACTCAACCCCTGCTGCTCCACTACCTGTTAGCAGTGTGACAGGAAACAGCACAGGAGGGAATCCTGTCACACTGCAGTCACTCAGCATACCATGCCTGAGAAGCAAGAGGAGACTTTGGTAGGGTCTACCTCTTTACTGCCATCTGTAATTATATGGTGGTGTTCTTTTCTCCCTCCCAACATTTACTCCCCCTACCCTAACATGTTCTCCCCCTCTATGTGCTCTTATTTCATCTGCTTCTGTCCCCATCCATGTGCTCCCCTAACCCTTCCATGTGCTCCCCAACTCTTTCCATGTGTTTCCCTAACTCCTCCATGTGCTCCTGTGGGTCATAATAAAAGGCATGAAGAAAAAGAATGAAAAAAAAGAATGAACACTATTACTAAGTAATGAAGCGCTAAGGAGAAGTAAGCAAGGTTTCCAGTGCTAAATGGAGAGTGAATAAATACAAAATATGAACCGTTTATGGTAGAACAAACACATATTCCATGGAAACAGGTGCCTAAATCTTTTCCTGTGCATAATAGGTATGGAATGAATGGCATATATGGTCAGTTTATAGTTGAATGAACACATATTCCTTACAAACGTGATTAATATGGATCCTGTGTATAATAGATGGGGAATGAACACATATACTGTCAGGTTATACTGGAAAGAACAAATATCCCATAGAAACAGGTGCCTCTTACTTTTCCTGTGCATGATAGGTGGGGAATGAACAGGATATATTGGCAGCTTATAGTGGAATGAACACATATTGCACAGGCATAGAAAAGGTGCCTGACACTTTTTCTGTGCATGATAGGTAGGGAATGAACAGGATATATGGACAGTTTATAGTGAATGAACACCTATTCCATACAAACACATACCTAGAACTATTCCTGTGCATATTAGATGGATAATGAATGGATATATTGACAGTTAATACTGGAAAGAACAAATATTCCATAGAAACAGGTGCCTGATGCTTTTCCTTTGCATGATAGGTGGGGATTGATCAGTATATATTGCCAGTTTATATTGGAAGAAAAACATATTCCATAGAAACTAGTGCCTAACACTTTTTCTGTACATAACAGATGGGGAATGAACAGGATATATTAACAGTTTATAGTGTAATGAACACATATTCCATAGAAATAGTTGCCAATCACTTTCCTTCAGCATGATTAATGGTGAATGAACAGGATATATTGACAGTTTATAGGAAAAAGAACAAATATCCATAGAAACAGATGCCTATCACTTTTCCTGTGGATGATAGATGGGGAATAATCAGGATATATGAGCAGTTTATAGTGTAAAGAACACATATTCCATAGAAACAGATGTCTTAAACTTTTCATGTGCTTGGTAGGTGGGGAATGAAAAGGATATATGGACAATTTATAGTGTAAGGAACACATATAGTATAGAAACAGGTACCTAATATGTTTCCTACGTATGATAGATGAGGAATGATCAAGATATATAAACAGTTTATAGTGAAGAGAACAAAAATTCCATATAAATAAGTGCCTAACATTTTTCATGTGCATGGTAGTTGGGAAATGAACAGGATTTATAGGCAGTTTATAGTGACATTATCACATATTCCGTAGAAATACAGTAGGTGCCTAACATTTTTCCAGTACTTAATAGGTAGGGAATGAAAAGGGTATATAGACAGTTTATAGTGTAATGAAAACCTATTCCATAGAAACAGGTGCCTATTACTTTTCCTGTGCATGATAGGTGGGGAATGAACAGGATATATAAAGATTTTACACTGGAAAGAACACATTTTTCATACAAACAGGTGCCTTAAACCTTTCCTGTATAGATGGGGAATGAAATATATATAAGCAGTTTATAGTGAAATAAACACATAAGGCCACATGTATGAAACGGTTTTGGTCTAAAACTCACTTTCTCCCCCATAGGTTTCTATGGGCAAAAAAGTGAGTTTTAGACCAAAACCATTTCATACATGTGGCCCATATTCCATATGTATGCGAGTCACCTGTTTCTATGGAATAAACTGTCAATTTATCCTGTTCATTCCCCATCTATCATGCACAGGAACACTTTTAGGCACTTGTTTTTATCAAATATGTGTTCACTATAAACTGTTTATGTATTTTGTTCATTCCCCACCTATCATGCACAGGCACAATGTTAAGTACCTGTTTCTATGAAATATGTTTCCTTTCTACTATAACCTGCTCATTCCTCATCTATCATGCGCAGACAAAGTGTGAGACACTTGTTTCTATGACAAATTTGTTCATTCTAATATAAACCGACCATACTTTCTGTTCATTCCCCATCTATCATGCACAGGAATAATGTTAGGCACCTGTTCCTATGGAATATGTGTTCATTCCAATATATACTGTTCATATGTCCTATTTATTCAATCTGAATTTAGCAACTTTGTTTACCTCTGCTTAGCTCATTATTTCTTTTTCTTCATGTCTTTTAGTATGACCCTTTTCCCTTCACCCCTTCATGTGTTCTCTTTCCCCCATGTGCTCCTCTTTATGGGCCACATGTATGAAAACTGTCTAGGCCTAAGACTCATTTTGTTGCACATAACAACAAATCAGAGCCCCCCTCTCATTTCATATAGTGCTCTGGAAAAATGAGAAGGTTGCAATGACTGGTTGCTTTTGGCAACAAAGAGTTTTAGACCACGACAGTTTTCATATATGTGGCCATATGTCTCCTGCTCCTCTAATTTTTATAGCCAAGTAAGGGTGAGTTCAGACGATGGCTTTCGTCATTGACAGAAAAGCGTTGCTTCCTTGAAAATTCTGCGCTTGCAAGCAAGGAATTTCCAAGGGAAACGGTGCAGACCGCCAGAGGCAGATTTCTGCCTCCTATACATTCTAGGTACGTAAAACGCCTCAAAGAATTGACATGTGAACTCTTTATAGGCGCTGCCAGTACGTGCCGAAAGTACTCCGTGTCAACTGAACGACGACGGTGACTTATGGGAGGCATCCTACTTTTGGTTTTCTGTCATTTTTGTCACTTATTTTGGGGCGGATTACGTGAATCCACAAGTGGCTGTTAATAATAAACTAAAAAATCACAAAAAAGAAAGACTTACCATAGATGAGCACCACATCGCCTGAAGCGTCACAAAAATCAAGCCGTCAGTCTGATATCCATAAAGGCAATGGTAGATGCCCAAGCTGTGAAGTAAAAGGGCATGATAGATATCTAGGTTATGCTGCTCCTTAGGAAAAAACCCTAATAATGACCTTAGCCGGGTGATCACACTTAAAAGAGTGGCTCCGCAAACATCACCTGTTACACCCTGAAAAATTCTCAAATGCTATAACATACACAGCAACAATATAATATTTTCTGTGAGTATCAAAATATTAACATACATTAACCCCTTAATTTACAGGCCTATAGCTATCATTGGGCACACTAGCCTTACCCCAGTTAACCCTTCTAGTTGCTGTTGAATACATTTTATGAATGCCTGCTTATGAGTTCTGCTCCTGCTAAAACAAAAGTGCTTGGGCTCTTATTATTGTATGTTAATATTTTGATACAGTAATTATATACTGTTTCTGTTGATATTTGTGAAACTTCAGCCAATGTGATGCTCATCTATGGTGATTCTATCATTTCTGTGATATTTTTTATTATTATATTGTTAAAAGTTAAGTTTCTGTGTGATATCCCTTTCTTTTGTTTTATATGATATAAATAGCTATGTGCTGCTTGTGAGGGATGGGGCATCATCATTCCCTGGACCCTGCAAAGGCTATAGAGCCTACATATGTGTAATGTTTCTGTGTATTTACAGGTTTCCCTTCTGGACTATGTCTAATCAGAATATTTTAGTGTTTTTGTGGTTTTTATTTTCCATTTAATTCCAGTGTTAGTAATGGATATGTCTGACAGGCGCCTCTTCATTACTGTTGCTTGGACTTGTTGTAAGCCAGCCATGGTGTTTCTTTTTGCTGATACTAACCCCCTCTCACTACTTCCCCAGTACTCAATGCACCTAGAGTACTGGGAAGAGCCATCAAAAGTGGACCCTCTAATGTGCTGATCCAGTTCTGGGGAGGCTAGGGGCTGATATTTTTAGAATAGAAAGAGCCCAATATCCATGGATCTTCCCATCCTGACAGTATCAGGCAGCAGTTGTTGGTTTTAACTGGTTATGAAAAATGGGGGGGGGACAGGGACTATGCTTTTTTATTTAATTATTGAAATTAAAAACTAGGCATTCATTGTAATCAATAAATATATAAATAAAACTATGTGGGGTTCATCTAATTTTTAATAAACAGCCAAAGTAAAACCAGAAGCCGCAGGCTGGTACAATCAGGATGAGAAAGTTCATGGATATTGGTTCCTTCCCACCAGCCCACAGCTAACCCAGAAGCGGACCATCACATTAGAGGGTCCACTTATGATGGTAACCTGGCTCTTCCCAGTACCCCTGGTGCATTGGATACCTAGGTAACAGTGACACAGGGTCAGTGTCAGCCTTGGGTGAAAAAAAAAACACTTTTGGCTGAAACCAAGTCCTAGCACTAGTAATAGAGAGGCTTCTGTCAGCTACCTCTATTATTAACACTGGAATAAAATGGTAAAAAACACAATGACATGACTAATGGCTACATTAGTGCTGGCATAGTGCCAAGTGTACGCTAAAAGAGAGTTTGTTCCAGACCTTAACTGTGTGATAAAATGTTTCTATTCTTTTTTCGTTATCCATCTTGTGTTAATGGTGTGGCTTATATATTTTAATGTCCTGACAAAGTAAAGTAACATGCTGCTGTTTTTATGTGATAGGGGGGAATTATTTATGTGGGCTGCGGAAGTTGGTGGTGCTTTTCAGTCACTTTCCGGCTCTGCATACAGGATTATGTGGTAGTAAAACCATGCTGGTAATCACTCATAATATTATTTTCTAAGGATAGTTCTTGTCAAACCAATAGTAGAATCTGTCACCAAAATATATGGACCAGCAGCACCTCCAAACTTTTGTTAAAAAGTGATGTCCTTTATTTCATAATATCGAGTATAAAAACATTCAACATGAATATGGAAAGCATGGGTAACGCGTTTCCGACTAAATCAGTCCTTAACTATAGCTACCACTACACAAATGGTTATTTGATTAAATAACCCTTTTTAGGTGAACAAACTACACCCATCTGGCCCACACTATGAAGATAAAAATACATAACAAAATACAAATAATTATTAAAAACAGAAATATAGTATCTAATAATTAAGAATCAAGTCTAACCTATGATTTAGGCCCTACAGAAAGCTGGTATTCATTGTGAGAATCCAAAAGTCTTCCCTATTGAGAAATGCCCACTGGCGATTTCCTTCCCTCTGTGATCAATGTACTGTTTCAATAGCACAGGTAGAAAGTAGTGTTGAGCGATTATTATCGACAAAGTTGAAATCGGCACAGTTTTTATGGTGATCGGATTTTTTAGATCATCTATTAAGATCGCGCCATTTTCGGCGCTTCCTGTCATTTTGGCGGCCAGCAAATCAGCTTACAGAATAGAGCAGGGTGAGATGTGTGTGCGACGTCATGACTGGGATGTGTATGGTTGCGATTGGCTGGAAAAATCACATGACCTCGTTTTACATAGAACAGCCCTTCCTGTTCAGCCTCAGTGTCTCTCAGCGTCTCATAGCAGGAGGACGTGCGCTCTGCCTGTGTCCAAACAGCTCAGCGAAATTATTCTATTTCTTCACAGAGAAACCTCTACTATTAGCTGTGATCCTTACAATTTAGTTAGATTAGAGATTGGAAGATTTTATGTAGTTAGCTAGAGAATTTTAAAGGAGCATCTACCGCTGTAAAGTCACGGCGGGGAGCGGGGGAGGGCCCCCGCGGGCGAACACAGACAAGCTCTATAAAGAATACTGGATAAAGTTCACCAAGACTTAGTGTAGACATTGCACTGCAATAGCTTTATTATTAACAGTTTTCAATTGAAATATTTCCTGGATATTGGGCAGCCTGAACTTATATTGGATAAACATCATTTCTAGTAACTGCAGGTCTCTTTGTTAGGTGCAAAACTCCACTTTAATTATCAGTATACATTTCAGATAGGTGTTAATTTTCAATTTTGCCCATTCCCCCTTTGTTGATATAGCCACCTTGCACTTAAATTTGAATCCAGCAATTTTATAGTCACCACAGGTGAATTGAAAGGTGCCAAAAATATCTTGTATTATACGAATACATAACAGATACGTGTTTTTTGCACTTTTGCCCAGTCCAGTTTTGTGGATAGACACCGGCATTAAATAATAAAAAATATTGTTAAAATAAAAGAATGTTTATACCAGTTTTTTTAGATCCTAATTTGAACCAGCAATTTTATAGTCACCACAGGTGAATTGAAAGGTGCCAAAAATATCTTGTATTATACTAATACATAACATATACGTGTTTTTTGACTTTGGCGCACTACAGCTTTGTTCATTGAGGCAGCTTGCACTTAAATTTGAATACAGCAATTTTATAGTCACCACAGGTGAATTGAAAGGTGCCAAAAATATCTTGTATTATACGAATACATAACAGATATGTGTTTTTTGACTTTGGCGCACTACAGCTTTGTTCATTGAGGCAGCTTGCACTTAAATTTGAATACAGCAATTTTTTTTTTTTCAATTGTATCTTTATTGAAAAAAAATTTTTATCGAATAAAATAAAAACCAGACACTAAATTAACAATTCCCTTAATTCTGTACAAGCAGGAACATAAGGCAGGTCAAGGACTTAGCAAGCAGTACAACATTTCAATGAGGCATAGCATATCCATTATTACATATCTACATAGGGGGAAATGTTTCAACATCAAAAGCCCCGAATGGGGGCCAAACATGGGGACAAATGATTGCACACAGACAAGAAGGGGAAAGGGGAGGCCAAATAACTGTGCAAGACTTAGGGGCTGCTAAAAGGTTAGTTAGTTAATACAGAATCATGATCTTACATAGACACCCAACGTTCCATGTCAGAAAAAAAAATTTATCTTTAATTATTAACATAGCCGTGAGATGCTCTAGGGACCTTATATCTCTAAATTGTTTCAGAACATCACTAATTTAGGGGGGTCCGACCTTTTCCAGTAAGAGGAGATCATACTTTGTTGCAGTGAGGATGTAAAGAGAAATTTTTCTGAGTGGGTTTTTTCCAACCTCCTTAGAACAAATTCAATATACATATTGCCGGATCTGGGCATAACTGAATTCCAAAGAAGTCATTAACAAACTTGAGCACTCCGCCCAGAGTGGTTGGATATGCACCCCCCCAAAAAATATATACCAGGGGCTTCTGGAGCGTTACACCGCCAACAAAGATCGGGGATTGAGGGTGGAGCCTATGGAGTAAAGCGGGCTTTGTCCCAAGATTAAATTTTAGCGGGTTTTCTTTTTAAATGCTGCATAGGATGTTTAAAAAGCTTTTTCCCCAAATTATGCCCCTTTCATCGGGGGGTATGCGCCTCCCAAAAACCGCCCCCCCCTCAACATGGGGAATCCCAAAGGGGCACGGGGAGTGGGCTCAAAACATAAAGTAAATATCAGATATCAACCCCTAGGGAATGTTCAGTTTAAAAGTAATTCAAACAATGGAGTGGACCCCACTAAGAGCAGTGTACTAAATAGAAATGTGAGATTTGCAGGTAAGAATAGTAGCATGTCTGTTTTATTCAAAGTCTACTTGCAGGGACTGGAAAGGGAAATGCGTCTTGGCGGGGGGTCCACAATGTCGGGAAAAAAAGGAAAGCCCCCCATCAAAAACCATGGTTTTTTAAAGGGTAAAAGCCATACCTTTTGGAACGGGGAGGGAAAAAAAAAGGAAGTCATGGAAAGACGTAGAAAATAAATTAAAATTCCTCCCACTTTTTTTCCAAACCATCCTAGTGAGCTGCATCGGGCCCAGTAAAGGGGTGTCAACATGTATCTGGGAAGTAGCCCAAGCAGGGAATTGGGATGTGTCGGGGCGAGCCATAATTTCTCTATCTCCATCCATTTGGAGGTTGCCAGTAAGGTAGACCAAGCTGGGATCCTACGGAGTTGCGAAGCCCAATAATATCTGATTACATCCGGAACCGTCAACCCCCCCTCCCTCTTCCCCGCTATCATGACACTCCTCTTAATTCTATGTCTTTTATAAACTTAAAAAGGAGGCCCGAATACTTTCAATGGTATTGGGATTGGTAAAGTCTCAAAAAGATATACCAATTTGGGCATGATAGTCATTTTCAATGCCGCTATCCTTCCAAGAAGGGAAAGAGGCATAGGGGTCCATTTCTGCAGCAAGTTTCTGATTTCAACATACTTATAAGGGAAATTTTCCTTGTAGAGTGTGGAGAAAGAGGGAGTCAGGTTGATGCCCAGATATTTAATAGCTGAGGATCTCCAATTGTAGCTATAATTAGTTTTCAGTTGAGTCAGGTCACAATCGGGTATGTTAACGGGAAGTGCCTCAGTTTTGGAGGTATCGATTTTATATCCCGACAGGGTCTGGAATCTATGGAGCAGGGAATGCAAATTAGGGAGGGATGTGTGGGGTGATGTAACTGTTAACATAACATCGTCTGCGAATAGCGATATTTTAAATTCCCTATCTCTAATTTTGATCCCCCTAATGTTCTCGTCTGCTCGGACAGCCGAGGCCAGGGGCTCAGCGCAAAGGACAAAAATTAAAGGTGACAAAGGACAGCCCTGTCTAGTTCCATTAAAAATTTTTATTAATGGGGACATACTATTAGGGAGCTTAATAGAAGCTGTGGGTGAAGAATAATGTACGCTAAGTGCCTGCAAAAATGGTCCTGTTATCCCAAAGCCCTGCAACGCAGCCATCATGTAAGTCCAGTTGAGGCGGTCAAAGGATTTCTCTGCGTCAAGGCTTAATAATAAAGCTGAGTCTCCTAGCCTGTTGACCGCATCAACCAGATCAATCACCTTTCTCGTGTTATCCCCCCCCCTGTCTCTGCAAAACAAAACCAACTTGGTCTTTGTGCACTAGGTGGGGAAGCCATATAGCCAGTCTGTTGGCCAGTATTTTGGTAAATAATTTAAGATCTGTATTAAGTAGAGCTATCGGTCTATAGTTCGAAACATCCATGGCATCCTTATTAGGTTTGGGGATTAGTGATATGTAGGAATGTAAGAAAGTAGAATTCACCCTCTCTCCATTCAGAATTGAGTTGTACAATTTCAGCTGGTGAGGGGAGAGTTGGGGGGCATAAATCTGATAGTACAGGTAAGTCAGGCCATCTGGTCCGGGAGCTTTACCAGGGGGCATGGATTTAAGAGCTTCCTCCAGTTCCTCCGGGCCTATTGGAGAGTTTAGGGAGTTCACTTCTTCCGCCGAGAGGGTCGGCAAATTGCAGGACGACGAAAAGTTTTGTAGCGCTTCGTTTTTCTCCCTATCATCAGTGGGAAGGGTGTCAGGCAATGAGTAAAGCTGGGAGAAATATTCATGGAATAGTTTCCCAATTCTACTTGGGTCATATGTGATCTGACCATTACTATCCCTGAGGGCATGTGGTGTTTTCCTGTCCATGTCATCCCTGAGCTGTCTTGCCAGTAAAGCATGTGATTTATTGCCCCTCTCATAATATCTCTGCCGTGAATAAAGCAGCAGCCTTTCGGTTTTGACTAGAGCCAGGGCCTTAAGTTGCGAACGGATTTCCACAATTTTCCTAAGAGTAGTTCTGGTTGGTCTAGCAGCCAGGGACGATTCCAAATTCGAGAGTTGGTTATGGAGGGTGGTCCTGCGTAAGTTTGCGTCTTTCTTTAGCCTGCTACCTATGGAGATACACCAACCTCGAAAGACTGCTTTGTGAGCCTCCCACAGGGAGATGACACCGATGGTTCGTTAATAGAAAAGTAGTCTATGATATGTTGTCTGAGTGCCTCTCTCGTTTGAGGATTTTTAAGAATTGTTTCGTTTAGACGCCAGTGACAATTCCGGATTGTCGCTGCCCTCATGTTTAGGGATAAGGTTATGGGTGCATGATCTGACCAAGTAATACTTTTTATATCAGCATGCTCCAGGCGCCGCAGGGCTGGGACATTACCAAAAAAAATAATCTATCCTCGAATGGGAATTGTGTGGTGACGAGAAAAAGGTGTAAGAGCGGTCTCTGGGATGCTCTATTCTCCACAGGTCAAACATAGCGTACTTCCTAATCAGTTTCCTGAAGTTCCTGGAGATTTGAGATTGAGAGGATGCAGTAACGCGAGAACCGACATGTAATCTATCTTCCGTGTCAGAAAAAGCCATATAAAGTCACCCCCTATAAATTTCTGTAAGGAGTGCAGCTTTTAATTTTAGAAAGACCCTATTGAAAAACGAATCTGCGCTTGATTTGGTACTTTATCATTACATAGGGTGAAAGGCGCTCCCAGGTAAGGTCCCTTCAATATTATGTATCGGCCGTTGTCATCAATTATGGAATGTTTTTCCTGAAAGTGACAAGTACCCGCTAACAATATGGCCACCCCCGCATTCTTCCGTAATTGAGATGAAACATACGCAGTGGGGTACAAATGTCTTGCAAATCTAAAGTTTCCTTCCTTATTAAAGTGAGTTTCTTGGAGTAAAACTATTTCCGCTTTTAGTTGTTTAAGTTCTGTTACCAGTAATCTACGCTTGATATCTGAGTTAAGGCCCTTAACGTTCATAGACACTATACTAGCCATTTTTTTTTGTAATGTGGGTTAAAAAAAACCCTTGCAGTCCCTCTTTTGGGGGTTTTCCCAATCAAAAAGACAGGATACAAGGGGGGGGGGGTTAGACAAGACAACACATAAAACCCAAAAATACCCGAGGTAGAGTAACATTCCCCCGGGAATGAGATACCCAAAGAAATCCCCCTGGGGCGGGAAAAAATGGGAATCCCCCCTTCCCCCAAAAAGGGAAAAAAAAAAGGGGAAAGAAAGGGGGCAAGACCCCCACTAACCCACGACCCTTTCCCCTTTTCCCTCAACGGTAAAACAAAAAGAGAGAGATAAGTTGGTGTACGGTTTCAAATCCCTATGAGGGTGAGTGTCAGGCACCGTCGGAAAAATCTCCGGGGCCCCCCCTGAAAAGTATCTGAAGCATTGGTCCAGGGGCCGCCCCCAGGAGGGAGAACGCGAACGCGAATAGGGAGGGGGAGGAAAAGGAGGAGGGAAAGGGGGGGAAAGGACAGGGGGGGAAGAGAAAAAAAAAAAAAAAAAGGGGAAAAAAAATTTTTAAAGTGTTGGGGGAAAGGGGGGTTTTCTCTCCCCTCCCCAAGCCCAAAACCCCAGGAGCAACTTTTGGGCATTATATGCTGTGGGGAAAAACACCCAAAAATTACAATAATAATTTTTTGAACCCGGAAAACTTATACATTAAAATCCTAGTAAAGGAAAACATTTGCTCCGCTTTTTAAACTAATGGGGAACCATTCCAGAATCAGCGGAGTCCCGCTCAAGTGGGCTGTCTAGGCATTCCCGCAGGTGATGACCCCTTCCGTTCCCTCTCAGGACCTTTGTCCCTCCTGTTGGTAACTTGCCGCCACACCGGCTGGGGAGGGGGGGAAGGAAGCTGCAACTCCCAACCCAGTAGCTAAAGGGGCTGATATTTGAAGTGGGGAAACCCAAAAACGGGGGCAAGTCCCCATGAGATTTTAGAGAGGCCGTTAATGCCTCTTTTTTGGGCCAACAGAACAAAGGGGGGGGAAAAAAAAAAATCCCCAGCGATTTGGGATATTGTGTGGGCTTGAGCTCCTCTAGCAGGGGGACGTAAAAACGCCCTCTTATGCAAAGCTTTCATAAAAAGATCGGGAAAATAACTGGCCTCTAATCCTTGTATTCAACCCCCCCCCCCCCCCCCCCCCCCAAAAAAAAGAAAAAAAAAAAAAAAGGACCCAGGCCCGGGACATTTGGCTTTTTATCTCAAAATTTTGGGGGGCAAACAAATGACTTTCCCCGCGGGGGTTTTTGTAGCAGATTTGGGTTTTTAGGGCTCGAGGGCCCCCTTTTAAAAATTTTGGTGCGGGGGGTTTTGGGGGTTTCCCCCCAAATATTGATTTTAAAAGGGGTTTAAATTAAGGATGGGGCGCAGATTTCCCAACCCCCCTTTTAGTTTGGGGGGTTTGCGCACCCTTAGGGTTGTTTGGCGCCCACTTTTTTGTCCAAGTCCCTGGGTTGTCTTGCGTATTTTTCCCAAGACCCATTTTTTGAGAAGTGATTTGGGTTGGACTGCAGGTGGTAAATAAAACCAAGTAGTATCTTGATCTGCTTTAGATTATTTAACTCTTTTCCGAAATTTCCCTTTTGAGGTAAGATTGTTTGCGCAATTTTTTTCCCTAAGGCTTTTTAAACTTCTGCTACAAATTTGTGGAATCCTGTAACGTGGGTACTGACTCAAGTAGGTTTTCCCATTCTGGCATCTGTGAAGGTGCTGGGGTCGGGGGGGGCCGGGGGCACCCCCATTGATTCAGAGGGACGAAGTCCTTTTGGTTTGGTCAGGGGATTTCTGAGTTAAAAAGATTTGACCCGGACCCTTTGGGGCCCTAGTTTTTGGATTTGGTTTTGAACCAAAATTTGGTTTTTAGGGGGGGGACTTGTTAGCAGCTTTTAGCTTTTTGGGGGTTTTTTGTAGGGGTTGGGGCGGCATGGGAAGGGGGGGAAATTTTCCAGGTAGCACAGTCTGTTGATTCCCCCAAGGTGCGTGCCCCCGGGTTGGGTTTTTTTTCCCGGGGCACAACACCTCCCCCTGACTGAGACTGAAGGGGCTGGCTCTTGATTTTTGGGGAAATGTCCCCCTGGTAGTGATAGGATTTATCGCACCCTTCTCCCTCTGCTGTTCCCCGCAGTTTGGGTGAGTTAAGTCCCCAATGCACTTTGGTACGTGGTAAAGTGCTTTAAGAAAACCCCTTTAAAATTTCCCAAGGGGAGAATTTGTTTTAATGTTTATAGTTTTTTGGGGCTCTGCGGGCACAATTTTTTGGGGTCTTGGGCCCGGTTAAAACAGTAGAGTGACACCAAAACAATAAGGGCTCAAAATGGCGCCAGCCCTGGTGATTTTCGGGGAATGCAAAAAAGTCCGGCCCGCTTTTACTTTGCCATTGTTTGGGATTAGACGATTAAAACCCCCTGAAAATCAGTTTTCCCCGGTTAATGACCCCACCTTTCAAACCCCCGGGGGATTGACAAAATCGGGTACCAAATTTTAGAGGGCCCCTGGGGGGGGCCCCCCTTGCAGGGCCCCTTCAGGTCCATTTCAGGAGGAAAATAGGGGTCAGCATTCAGTTTAATTATGAGGTGGGTGTACTCTCTCCTCCCAGTTTTCCAAAGGGAGCCCCGCTAGCTCTCTTTCCTTTACGTCCCCTCCCCGTCCCCGAGGCCCGAATTTCTCCTCACCTTTATTCGCACAGGCAGGGCAATTCCCCGCCTCTCAACCGCAGGGGAATTTTCAAAAATGGGGGGTGGGCAGGTTCCCCCCAAACGGTGGCGGGTCCCCGTCGTCGGTGGGCCAAAGGGAAGAGGGTCCCGCTTTGTTGGGCTTTTGCTTGCCCCTCCAAAGTCCCGCAAACCTTTCCCCTTTCAAGGGCCCATTGGGCTATGGCCCGGGGGGGGTCAAACAGCGGGTTTTTCGTAGAAAGGGTTTAGGGTTTCCCCGCCAGGTACCCCCAAAGGGCCGCACGTCCCCTCCGCTTTGGCCCCATCCAGGGCCCGGTTTGTCTGGTTTCCCCCCACCTCTCCCTGTTGATCCCCAGGTTTGGGGGCGGATTCCCTGCCTCTTTAGTCCCAGGAGGATTAAGGAAAGGGGGCCCGCGGGTAGGTCCAAATCGCGGGCAGCTCTCCCGTCACCAGCGCCAAGGACCCCGCTCGCCGGGTTCTGTTTTGCTCCTTTTTGGCCCCTCCCCCCTACCCCCTCAGCAGGCCGGCAAGTCGATGTTCCTTTTTGTGGGGGGGGTGTCGCCCTGCACAGGAAAGGGTTGGGGTCCCCCCCCGGGTATTCAGAGGGGCCGAAAAGTCCCCTCCCCCTTTGCTCTCAAACCACCGCAGGGGGTTTAGGCCCGGGTTCCCCCAACCCTCCAGAAATTTTGAGAGCCAAAATTTTAGGTTTAGTTGCCGGGTTCAGTGCTCTACAGCTAGGGGAAAAAGACGATGGCTTTCACGGACTGCCCCTTCAGGCATCCATCTTCCCCGGGGTTCCGGGGGGCCCCGAATACAGCAATTTTATTGTCCCCCAAAGGTAAAAGGAAAAGGGGCCAAAAAAACCCTTTTATTATAGAATACATAAAAAGATACGGTTTTTTGCCCCTTTTGCCCATTTCCAAAATTTTTGATAGGGCACCCTTTCCCGTTAAATTTGAAAACCAGCAATTTTTTTTTTTGATTGAGGGATTTGAGAATAGCTGTGTTTTCCGTTTTAATTTAAAAGGGCTTTCCAAAAATATTCCCTTCCTTCTCAAAATTTTTTTAAATTTCTGAAAAATGGAGGGGAAAAATTCCCGGTGGTTTAAACGAGCAAAGGGGGGGGTTTGCACATGGAGAAAAGGGGGCGAAGGAAGGTTTCTCCCCCCTTCCCGTTCTGGCGACAAACTCATGCCAGCGGATCTCAGTTGGAGGACCCTCAGGCCCGTCATCGCGGGGCCCCCGGGCCCCGTGAAACTCAGTAACGAAAAAGCGTCGCCAATTGGCCCTTTAGGGTTTTAAACAACCGGGAAACCAGCAGTCCCCCCAAACCCCCTCGTTTCCCCCCAGTAGGGCCCCCAAATGTTTTCATCAGCATCATCAGCCCCCTTCCCAAAATGAAGCAGCCCCCAAAATTTTAAACTCGTTTTACCCCCCACTGGGGTAATTTTTGGGGCTGAAACCTTTTGATGACAAAAGCGGTTTTTTGGGGCAGAAGGGATGTTAAAAGGGTCAAGAGGATGATTTTGTTTTTCTCTACGCCCAGTTACGATGCCCTCAGAGGAGGATAAGGGAAACCGGGGCAAAACGGCCAAAAAATTTCCCCGGGAAAAAAAGGGGCAAAGCCCTTTTGGGAGTGCCCCTTTTCTTGTACCCGCACTCCTGGGTGCAGAATTTCAGGAAGACGAAGTCAATGTGTTTGATGATGATGATGAAGACATTGCGGATTCCCCTCGGGGGGTCTTTTCCGCAGGAAATTTTCTTGCGAGGTTTTATTGCTGGACGAGGAGGAAGAAGGGGGGGTAGTGTTTAGTCGGGTCCCGCCCCAAAAAGGGGGGAGGGCGGCGCAGAAACCGGGTGGGTAAATTCCCCAGCCCCCGGGGCCCCGGGAAACCCCGCTCCTCGCTTATCGCCCGTCAAAAAGGTCCCGGACCTCTCAAGCCTGGGGCCCTTTTTTTTAGCAAGCCTCTGATTCACCCCCGGATGTTCCCCCCTATCCCCCCTTTGCCGTAAACCATAAGTAGAGGGGAAGAACCTTAGGGGTTAAACCCCCACCAACATTCTAGTTTACATCAGCGGGAAAGCATGATTGAAATGGAGGCAACACCCTTTGGGGGAAAAAAGGCCAGACCCCACGCCCGGGGGTTCAAACCCCTGTCACAACACTACTGTCTCCGCCCTCCTCCTCCTCCGCCACCACAAGCGTTCCTCAACTGCCCATGTCTCTCGAGTCATGATCAGGGGATCTAGCCTTCCGCTTCAGCCATACAACCGTCGACCCCGAGTACAACCAGCACACACCAGAGACCACTATCCGACCCATTCTCCTACCGCCCAGTTTGACGAACACTAACGCCCGTACAGCGGCACAGTCTGCTAGCCTGCCTCTCTGACTTACAGGTTTGGGAGTCAGAAGAAACACTTTAACCAACAAACCATACCAAAGCCAAAAGCATGAATGTCTGGCATTGCCAGGCTTTTGGCCTTGGAAAATGTTGCCTTTCCGATCTGGTGGACCACAGATGGGTTCACCGCCACATCATGTCCCTTGTCTGCCCCTATACCAGATTGCGAGCAGCATTTCTTTGCCGAAAAGACTCACATCCCTTTGACACTGGCCAGCCACGTGTATCTAAAATTTTCCAAGCGCGTTGTCTGCAACTGTGGCGGAACAAGTCCATCTGACCACCGACACATTGACTAGTAAGCACGCCACAAGGCCGCTCTTTATCTCTGTGACAGCTCAATGGGTGAGCTGGCCGTGGACTTGTCTCTTGGAGGTGAAGTGGCTCTCAGGCTCGGCGATGACGCTCTTCAAAACTGCAGGAATGGTGCAGGGTTCTTTCCCCCAAGTCCTCTGGTGGCATCACGTGCCAGAGAAACCAGGCCGTGTGAAATTAATCTGTCTTGTCGACGTCCCACACAGGTCAGGAGCTGTGGACAAACTCTCCGCAATCGTGAACCCGAGCGCTGACCCTGGGTGGACAAGAACTTGCCGGTGTGCAAGGCAAGTGGTGTGCGATAAGAGCGATAATCATGCTGGTCGCCCTTAAGATCGGTAGGATGGAGCACTCTTTCCCTTGCCTGGCACATGTCATGGACTTGTCGTCCAGAAATTTCTAAAGAGCTACCCGGGGTCCTGGACTGCCTGTGAGGAAGGCTTCGAAGTCTAAGTTCGCACTTCCGCCTTTCGCACCCTGCTTCGTCCCCCCCTGGCGCGTTGCGAGTCAGCTCAGCCTCCCCGTCAACCGTTCATTGTTGACGTGGCAACACGCTGGAATTCCCCCTCCGCTGCTCCAGCGATTGGTGGCAGCAGCGCAATCCCCAATTATGCAGTACGAAGTGACACATGGCCTGACAAGCAGCGGTGCGGACCTCGGGGTGTTGAGCCCAGGGCCGGGACAAGGAATTTTGGTGCCCTAGGCGAGTACAGCCAATGGCGCCCCCCTCCCTCGCTCCCCAAAAATGCCCCCCCCACCCAATTCCTCTCACCCCTGTGCCAGGTCCTGTCACTAATTTTCTGGTATCCCACATAGCTCCCGCCCATTCTCAGCAGTCACGCACAATGGAAATCAGCCCTGACAAATTTGCTTTTTCAAAACCGCTCCCCTCCGTATGACAGTGTAATACCCCTAAATACCAGTCACGAATAATCCACCGTACATGGAGCAAATCTCCCAGACGAATGATTGTTACTAAAAATTACTCCTACAAAACCAAGACCCTAAACTATTTCCTACCTAAGGATCAAATAATCATCCCCATACCATGACCAAACACGACCCCACATGTGACTATCAGCTGTACACAGGCTTGATTACATTACCACCGCCATACAGGGACCAGATAGTGGTAGTTTACTAGTTGTATGTAGACCTGCAGACATATAAGTGATTACACTGCAGTTACATTTAGTGACTCAAGGAGACGTCTTTTCTGATCAGCGTCGTTCACCTTCCTTCTCTTCTCCATCCGGTTCACACCTTCTTTGCTGATTGCTCCCGGCCAATACTCGTCCCTGCAGATTTGGACACAAATATCTTAGAATCCTCAAATTTCCAGCAACTCCTTAATTATAGGTATATAAGTCCCCTCAGTTAGACAGGTATTTAGATATGGGGTCACTCTCCGGCGGGTATATGACATAGGGTCACTCTCAGGCAGGTTATATAGTATAGGGGCTCAGGCGGTATATAGGGGCACACAGGCAGGTATATAGCTATAGGGCCCCAGGCATGTATATAGCTAGGGGCTACAGAAAGGGTTATAGGGCCTACAGGCAGGATATGGGGGCCACAGGCAGGCTTATAGGGGCCACAGGCAGGCTTATGGGGCCAAAAGGCAGGCTTATGGGGGCCACAGGCAGGCTTATAGAGGCCACAGCAGGCTTATAGGGCTACAGGCAGGCATATGGGGGCCCCAGGCAGTTATATAGGGTCCACAGGCAGGCCCCTTTTATAGGGCACAGGCAGGCTTATAGGGGCTACAGGTTGGCTTATAGGGCCACAGGCAGTCATATGGGGGCCACAGGCAGGCATATGGGGCCACAGGCAGGCATATAGGGGCTACAGGCAGGCTTATAGGGGCTACAGGCAGGCGTATGGGGGCCACAGGGAGGCTTATATGGGCTACAGGCAAGGTTATAGGGCCACAGGCAGGCTTATAAGGCAAAGCAGGTTATAGGGGCTACAGGCAGGCTTATAGGGCCACAGGCAGGCTTATAGGGCCAAAAGGCAGGCGTATGGGGGCACAGGCAGGTTATAGGGCCACAGGCAGGCATATGGGGGCACAGGCAGGCTTTTTAGGGCTAAAAGGCAGGCTTATAGGGGCTACAGGCAGGCTTATAGGGCCACAGGCAGGCTTATGGGCCTACAGGCAGGCATATGGGGGCCACAGGCAGGCTTATAGGGGCACGGCAGGCTTATAGGGGCCACAGGCAGGCTTATAGGGGCTACAGGCAGGCTTATAGGGCTACAAGCAGGTTTATGGGGGCCACAGGCGTTATATAGGGGCCCCCAGGCAGGCTTATAGGGCTACAGGCAGGCATATGGGGGGCCCCAGGCAGGCATATGGGGGCCACAGGCAGGCTTATAGGGGCTAAAGGCAGTCATATAGGGGCTACAGGCAGGCTTATAGGGGCCACAGCAGCATATAGGGCTACAGGCAGGCTTATAGGGGGCCACAGGAGGGATATAGGGGCCACAGGAGGCATATTAGGGGCCACCGGCAGGAATATGGGGGCAAAAGGCAGGATTATAGGGGCTCCAGGCAGGCTTTTTGGCCTACAGGCAGGCATATAGGGGCTACAGGCAGGCTTATAGGGGCCACAGGCAGGCATATAGGGGCTACAGGCAGGCGTATGGGGGGCCCCAGGCAGGCTTATAGGGGCCACAGGCAGGCTTTTAGGGGTACAGTCAGGCGTATGGGGGCCCGGCGGGCTTATAGGGGCTACAGGCAGGTAAAAAACAACACATTCATACTTACCTGCTGCCGGGGCGCGCTCCTCTTCGGGCCCCCCCTCCGCGCCGGGCGCTCCTCCGGCAGCTCCTCGGGCGCACGGCCTGTGACGCGCTATGCGCCCGAGGAGAGAACAGCGTCGCGATGACATCACTTCATCGCGACGCTACCTGCCCGAGGGCCCCCACGGAGCCCGGCGGGTCCTCAGCGCTATGAGGACCCGGCGGCCCCGCTGTGTTTGGCCCTGCGGGCTTACCCGGGGGATCCCGCGATCCTCCGGGGAGCGGGCCCGTCACTGTGTGCGGAGCTGGGTGCGCTCGCTCTCTGCTCGCAGAAGCGGTCACAGAGACCGGGCCCGGGGCTTCAGGCCCATGGCAGCGGGCCCGGAGGGCCCGGCGAGGGTCGGGGCCCTGCCTGCGCCCTTAGGGATAGGCAAAGGTAGGCGCCCTAGGCGGGCGCCTACCTTGGCCTACCCGTCGTCCCGGCCCTGGTTGAGCCACCGAGAGTGGAGGCAGGTGAAAGAGCTCTGCACCATCCTTGCCAGTTTTGAAGAAGCCACCAAAATGGTTAGTGCGGACAATGCCCTTGTCAGCATAAACCATTGTGGTGATCTTAGTTCTGGAACAATCGTTGGACACTTTGAAACAACAGGTCCCGCCAGCGACGGAGGAGGAGACGGACACAGATGCGAACACGGAGCCTTTCTCTCCGTCAAATCCACAAGGCCCGACAGTTTCACAATTTCATCGGTCTTCATTAGGCAGTGGTTCGGGGTCCAGAGCTAGTGCAAGGTGGCGCATCAGCTCTCAGGGTGCATCATCTCAGGCAAGTCAGGGCTGTGTTGAAGCTGTGCCAGAGGCAGCGGAGGAGGAGGAGGAGGAGGTATTCCTAAACACCGACGTTACCAACGTCCCTGCCTTGGAAAGAGGTTGGCGCGAATTTGAGACGGAGGAGGAAGATGAGGAAGATCAGTTTGCTAGTACCCCTCGACCCAGAGGCTTGGGAATTCAAGGCTCCATCTCTCACATGAGTGCTTGGATGCTCCATTTCCTCCAACATGATCCTCGCGTTAAGGCCATCAAAATGAACAACAGTTACTGGGTGGCCACCCTCCTGGATCCCCGGTACAAAACAAAACTCAGCACTTTCCTTCCACCCACCCAAATAGAGAGTAAAATGCAGGAAATGGAGACCTTGCTGATCGATCAACTGGAGACATCTGTTGCGTCTGCTTCACGTTCCCCAAATGTCACGGTGGAACAACATCAGCGACGTGACAGCAGTAGAGTGCCAAGTAGCCGTAGCGGCAGCAGCAGCAGCAGCAGGCAAGGTGGCAGAAGCCTAATGGGTGACCTCTGGCAATCTTTGTTTACCACCTCACCAACGCATACAATGTAGGGCACACATCCAACACACAGACCAGCTTAAGATCATGGTGCACGACTATCTGCGTCTCAATACCGATGTTTTTGTATGTGTTCCGGACCAATAGACTTCTGGGTATCCAAAAATGGACGAATGGCCCGAGCTCGCTCGCCACACCATAGAGGTGTTTGTCCTGCCCAGCAGCCAGCGTCATATCTGAGCGGACCTTCAGCACAGCTGGAGGAGTCATTACAAACGCATCCGGCTTTCCACAGATAATGTGGATCGTTGACTTTCATCAAGATGAATCAGGCATGGATCTCTGATGATGTTGTGGCCCCAATTGCCGAGGTCACCGATTAGTTGCCGGACTACTTCACATTCCTCTTCAAACAGAAATGGTCCTCTTGAAAAATGTTTTTAAAATGATCATTTCTTACTGCAATTTTTATTCTCTTTTCCCAACAGTTCATTTTGCTGGTTTTGCTGTGAGGAGACTGTAAAAGACAGAAAGGTTTCATGACAACACCGTATTCCATTTACTCACTTTATCTTTAGAAGTTTTCGCATTGTCAATGGTTTTGAGGTCATGTTGCTGTGAGATACAGCTATAATTATGGTTCTTTGGAACAGAAATGTGGCTTCTAAGTGGCATTTCTCCCTCACAATTTTTAATAGTGGCTGAGAAGTCATATTTATAATTTTTTGGGGTCATGTAGCTGTGAGATACAGCAATAATCATGGTCCTTTGGAACAGAAATGTGGCTTCTAAGTGGCATTTCTCCCTCACAATTTTTAACAGTGGCTGAGAAGTCATATTTATAATTTTTTGGGTCATGCTGCTTTGAAATGCAGCAATACTACAGGTCCTATTCTAAAAAATGTTGTTTCTAACAGACATTTGTTCTTCACAATTGTCCAAAGTGGCTCAAGGGTCATGCTTTGAATTTTTGGGGGCATTTTGCTTTGAAATGCAGCTATACTACAGGTCCTATTATAAAAAAAATTTTGTTTCTAACAGACATTTGTTCTTCACAATTGTCAAGAGTGGCTCAAGGGTGATGGTGCTGTCAGAAACAGGAATACGTAGGACACTGTTAATGGACACATATTGCAAAATGACTTGTTTTTGCAAGATCTTTAACATAGCTATCAATCCCTGTATTGAGACAACCCATTTAATACAATTAAAAAAAAGAGAAACAAAGACAAAGGTGGGATTCCATCCTATTTTAAAAATGTGTTTTTCTGAATTAAACGACTAAAAAACTTGCATGACAAAATAGCTGGTAAAAAAATTCCTCTGAATTGTGCAAGGGAAGGTACAGGAAAACTTGACCAGATGTAGGTTATTCAGAGGACATGGAGTAAGGAGCACGGACAGAGAACAAAGTAAAGAGAAAATTTCCTCCAGAACGTTGAGTAAAATGAGAAAAATAATGCCAAGAAAAAGGGCACCAGGGTGGAACAGGAGCATTAACCACAGTATTTCCAACTGAAGCTCAATTGGTCCGCACTCATACGGAGGGGCAAGCGCTACCCAGGACAGGGACAGTATATGTCCAGTGAAACTAAAATGGTGGTTGAAAGACTCCTATTTCTGGCACTTTTTAATCTGTGGGTCCGACAGGTTTAATGGTCATTCTGCGGTACAGGACAGATATAGTTAATGTCCAGTTCAACTAAAATGGTGGTTCAAAGACTCCTTTTCCCGGCACTTTTTAATTTGGGGGTCAGACAGGTTTAATGGTCATACTGCGGTCCAGGACAGGTATAGTCAATGTCCAGTGAAACTAAAATGGTGGTTGAAAGACTCCTTTTCCCGGCACTTTTTAATCTGTGGGTCAGACAGGTTTAATGGTCATTCTGCGGTACAGGACAGATATAGTCAATGTCCAGTTCAACTAAAATGGTGGTTCAAAAACTCCTTTTTCCGGCACTTTTTAAATGTGGGGGTCATGCAGGTTTGGGGCTCATGCTGTGGCCCGGACAGGTATAGTCAATGTCCATTGAAACTAAAATGGTGGTTGAAAGACTCCTTTTTCCGGCAGTTTTTAATCTGGGGGTCATGCAGGTTTGGGGCTCATGCTGCCTTCCAGGACAGGCATAGTCAATGTCCAGTTCAACTAAAATGATGGTTCAAATCATACTGCCTTCTGGTATTTGTGGGTGATGCAGGTTTAAGGGTCAGGCTGTGGTACAAGACAGGGATAGTGAATGGTGTGTGATTTTTTTTCTGTGGCTTTTATAACCTAAGTGTGTTGCCTAAGATGTAGCACGTATCCATTTGACTGTTGTGGATGTTAATTCCAGCTTCTCCAGCCCTGTTTGGGTGTAAGAATGAAGGTGTTCTTGCTCTCCCATAGACTTTAATGGTCATCGCTCATAATCTACTATCGACTATCTTGTCGATGATGTTCGACTATCGACCATCGACCGATGTCGATGGCCAACGTAATCGCTCAACACTAGTAGAAAGGTCTGAAATATCCCCATGGTGTTTATCACAAAAATATTTTGAAACATTCTGTTCATAATCATGTGTTGCACGGTATATATGTTCTCTAATTCTATCCTTCATTCTACGGCTGGTGCAGCCTATATATTTTAAATTACAAATATTGCAAATCACACAATAAACAGCAAATGTTGTCTCACAGTTAATGAAGTCTTTAAAATAATATTTAGAGCCATCTATTAGGTGTTCAATGTATTTTAGTTGTGTAGCAACTTTACAACAGCAACCAGGGCAGTATTTTCCACTAGACACCCGTGAGCAGGTGTGTAGGGTGGCACCTTTGAGGGGGTGGCAGCAGTTCGGATTTTTATTTATTTTTTGTATGCCGATACTTTCAGTTCTGTAGTTTAATCCTGGTGCACTACTGGGAAAGGAGAGAGAGAAGCAGCGCTGATCGCTCTCTCCTCAGCAGCATGTGTCACTGAAGAGCAGAGCTAGCCGGCAAAAGAGAAAGAGGAGCAGCGATGCCCCCCTCTCCTTAGTATCAACAGCAGAGAAGAGCAGAAGAGTCCCCGGTTCTCTACTCTTCAGGACATGTAAGTCATGGGTGTGGGGAGGGGGGGTTGTGTTAGGGGATGTGGGGTGTTAGAAAGGAGAGAGACATGTGGGGTGTTAGAATGAGGGGAGACAAGTGGGATGTTAAGAGTGGGAAAAAACATGTGGGGTGTTAGGAGAAGGGAGAAGGAGGAGAGACGTGGGGTGTTAGAAGGGGGGAAAGAGGAAGAGACATGTGGGTGTTAGGAGTGGGAAGAGACATGTGGGGTGTTAGGAGGAGGGAGAAGGGGGAGAGAAGTGGATTGTTAAGAAGGGGTGAGACATGTCAGGTGTTAGAGTGGGGGAAAAGAGGCAGAGAAATGTGGAGTGTTAGAAAGTCTATCCTGTGTTATACTACCTGCTGGAAATGAGTATCTAAGCCTATATCATGTGTTGCAGTACCTGCTGGACCTACCATGTGTTATACTACCTGCTAGACTTGGGTATCTAAACCTAGCATGTGTTATGCTACCTGCTGTACCTGAGTATCTAAGCCTATCATGTGTGATACTGTCTGCTGGACCTGTCTATCTAAGCCTCTGAGGTACTGTCTATGAGCTAGTGTATCTAATAATGTGTGATGCTATCTGCTAGAAAGGTATTTATTTGCCTATCATATGTGATATGCTACCTGCTGGACCTGTGTATCTAAGTCTTTCATGTGTGTTATCATCTGATGGATCTATGAATCTAAGCTTATCATGTGGGTAAATTCATATGGCGTCTTGCGGATTATATTGGTGCATACAGTGTGCACTGCAATACGCCAGGTGTTTTAGAAGTACGCGCTGCCCAGCGTGTACTTCTAGAATGCTCTGTGATGGCTCCCATAGACTTTCACATGTCACTTTTTTCTCCCCGTGCGCAATACGCGTCAGGGAAAACCGCAGGTAATCATAGTTTAACTGTTGTCCCTGCGACCCCCCGTGTCAGGTCCCTGGCATACCCGCACCCCGGCGCCGTATTCTGCTGCGAGCTGCGCCACGACCCGGCCCTCCGGCTGCGGGCGCACTCGCAGCTCTGCTGTCTACTTACCTCACTGCGCTCCTGTTCCTGGCCGGGGCGCATGCTCCTGTTGCTGGCCGGGTGCATGTTCACCCCCTAAGGCGCACGCAGTACTGTATCTTAATTTAAAGGGACAGCGCCGGTGATTGGCTTTCACCGGGCGCTGATCCTATTTAAGTCCTGCCCTTTCCTTTGGTCCCTGCCAAATCGATAGCGCCCTGTGCCTTGAGAGGAAGTGTTCCCGTTGTATCTTGTGTTTACTGTATACCGTACCGTTTGCCTCCCTCCCTCGACCACGAACCTTGCCGCCTGTCCTGACCTTCCTGCCTGTCCCCGACTAAGAGCTTGCTTCACGATTTTGTACCACACCACACCTCGGCTGCAAGTCACGTCAGGGGTAGCGACCTGGTAGTGTATCACCGCAGCAAGTCCATCCCGCTTTGGGGCGGGCTCTGGTGAAAACCGAACCTACTTAGACTCCGCTCCCTGGCGTGGCTCCTACCATCGCTTGCTCATAAACATCTCTGGTTTGCCTCTTGATAAGCCAATCCTGACACATAGCTCTCAATGAGAGCTGTGAATTACTGTAGTTGTGGGCTGTAATTTGGTCGTATTGCCGTGCAATTACGCCCCGAATTATGGCCCGCAAAGACGCCGTATGAACATACCCTTATAGTGTCTTCTGGACCTGTGTATCGAAGCCTGTCGTGTGATACCATCTGCTTGGATCTGTGTATCTAAGTGTATGCAGAACTGTATATGAGCTAGTGTATCTAATCATTTGTGATAGTATCTGCTGGACCTGTGTATCTAAGCTTACCTGGAGCTGTGTACTGAGCTACTGTATGTGCAATACTGTGTCAGTATATCTAAGGCTATGATATTGTACTGTAAAACAAAGGAAGAAAAACGGGCGCTCCTAGTGTAGATAGTCTGGAATGAAAGTTTATCCATTGGTCAGTTTCCCTTTAAGAGTTCCAAATTAAATGACAGCGACAACGCAAGTGAAAAATTATAAAATCACCAATTTATTATGCCCATAGCACAACGTACTGAGCTGACTCAACCATTTTTTCTTTATAACGTCAGTTTCCCTTTAACCTGATATTGTTGTGCAATGTTGGAGGCGCAACTCTCCTAAAGCATAGAGATAGGTCAGTCACAGCAGCCGCCTTGCTTCCTTGGCTCCATGCATTGCCGAGTGGTAGGAAGAAATCAATATAATAAAAGTCACAACTAAAGTAAAGTGTGATAAAGAGAGAATTATGGTGCTAGACTGTTAGGGTATAAAGTACAATTTATTAATATATAAAGACATGACTATGCGTTTCCCGCTTGATAGCATTTCTTCAGGTCTTTATAGGACTGTATGGATCTGATGAAATGCTATCAAGCAAGAAATGCATAGTCCTGTCTTTACATATTAATAAACTGTACCTTATACATTAACAGTCTACTCTAGCGCCATAATTCCCTCTTTTCCCCATTATCACACTATAGTTTAGTTGTGATTTTTACTATATTAAGGCTATGATATACTGTATCATAGGTAGAGATGAGTGAGCACTAAAAAATTCGAGATCGGGCCGAACCCCACATTTTTAGAAATTCGGACCGATCACTGAACCGAGTGCCGAACCCCATTAAAGTCAATGGGAGATGATGATAAGGTTAATTTTTAGACTAACACAGGTGAGGAGAAGCCAAAATTACCTTCAATAAGAGTAAAATGGATACTTGGAACAACTTAGTGAAGACAATTTGGCTCTAAGAGTCACAGAAAAAAATTCACAGGCTAAAATATTTCATTCCTTTCAATGGCTAAGATGAGGACTGCGTAGGTTTACGAGGTGCAGTGCTAGCAGATGCTACAGGGTCCCTTTGACACATAAGAAGACACCAGTATTGGAAATGGCACAGGATCCCCCTATTACTTTTTGCACCAGGGCCCAAGAACATGTCACATATGTGCTGGCAGCAAGAACATGGAGGTTCAGTTGGCAGGGCCGAGGTTATATGGGGTGCAGTGGTAGCCAGGGCTACCGTCAGACATCTATTAACTGTTTCAAGGCCACTTGCAGCTAAATCAAATGGGGCCTCCACCCACTACTAGTTCCTATTAACATATCACTGGGCCCCTTTTTGATTAGGGCCCCTGACAGGAGTACTGCCCTATTAGCACCAGTGCCAGTTACTATGTGCTATTTCCAATACCGGTGTCTTCTTATGTGTCAAAGGCACTTTTGGGATACCTCAGGATGCAAATCCCCATAGCGGCTGCTACCGCCAAGGGTGTCAACAGGGCAGTACTCCGATCATGGGCCCTAATCGAAAAGGGGCCCACAAATATGTTAGAAAAATAGGAAGTAATAATGGGTGGGGACCCCATTTGATTAGGCTGTATGGGGCCTGAAACAGTTAATAGATGACTTACTGCAGACTTATTGATGACTGATGTTATTAGATGACTGATGGAATGTGTATTTCACATTGTCAAAAAGAAGTGCTACAGTTTACTAATCGGTGACATCAGCAACCCGGGCAACAAAATTGTGAGAGATCCACGCTTGATTCATTTTGATAAATGTCAAACAATCCACATTCTCGAGGGAAAGACGGATACGTTTGTCAGTTATCAACCCGCCATCTGTGCTGAAAGTGCATTCTGAGACAACGCTGGATGCCGGGCAGGCTCAAATTTGTATTGCGTGTCGAGCAAGCTCAGGCCATTTATCCATTTTAGACACCCAGAAGTTGAGTGGGTCCAGATCAAGTCCAAAAACATCGATGTTGAGCAGCAGGTAGTCATGGACCATGCTCTGAAGGTGGTCTTGGTGTGTCCAAATGCTGCCCTGCCTTTCAGGTGTTGGTGAGGTGGTAAAAACCGAGTTAAAAATGTTAATCATCACATTTCTGCCACACTGCCTGGTGCTGCTACTGTGACTACTTTCCATTTTACTGCTGTCAGGTTGCTGATGTTGTTCCACTGTGACATTAGAATGTGAAGAAAAAAGCAACAGATGTCTTGTGTTGGTCAATGAGCACTGTCTCAAATTCCTGCATTCTACTGTCTATTTGTGTGGATGGAAGGAAAGTGCTCACTTTTGATTTGTAACGTGGATCAAGAAGGGTGGCCACCCAGTAATCGCTGTTCATTTTGATTGCCCTGATGCGTGGGTCATGTTGCAGGTAATTAGCATCCAAGCACTCATGTGTGAGATGCTGCCGGGATTTCCCAAGCCTTGGGGTCGAGAGGCACTAAGATCTTCCTCCTCTTTTTCCTCTTCATCCTCCTGAAATCTGTGCCAACCTCTTACCACCGAAGGGTAATTGGTACCGGTGGGGTTCGCCCCTGTCTCAACACAATAGAGGATAATGTGTTATTACAAAGGGATCTGGATAAGTTAGAGGCCTGGGCAGAGAAGTGGCAAGTGAGGTTTAACACCGATAAATGCAAGCTTATGTACAGGGGGAGGAAAAATCCATTTCATGATTACATGTTACACGGAAAAACGCTGGGTAAAAGTGACATGGAAAAAGTCTTGGGAAACCTGGAGGACAGTAAACTTAATTGTAGCAGCCAGTGTCAGGCAGCAGCTGCCAAGGCAAATAGGATCATGGGCTGTATTAAAAGAGGCATAGATGCACATGATGAGAACATTATTTTCCCATTATACAAGTCACTGTTTATGCCAAACATGGAATATTGTGTACAGTTTTAGGCACCAGTGCACAGGAAAGATATTTTGGAGCTTGAAGAGGTACAAAGGCAGGTAAAAAAAATAATAAAAGGACTGGGTGGACTGCAATACCCAGAAAGATTAACAAGATTAGGGTTATTTAGTTTAGATTAAAGATGGCTTCGGGGGGACATAATAAATATGTTTAAATATATTAAGGGTCAATATAGACAACTCACTAAAGATTTATTTATACCCAGGACTGTATCCAGAACAAGGGGGCATCCTCTACGTCTTGAGGAAAGAAAGTTTTTACATAAACATAGAAAGGGATCCTTTACTGTTAGGATATGTTTACACGGCGTCTTGCCTCCGTATGAACATATGCTTTTCTGATGCGTCTCTGGGTCCATCAGAACAAACCCAAAGATGCATCTAACAATTAACAGTGAGTTTATCACTGCCGGCAATGACAAACACGCAGTGGCATTCACATGAGTGATCACCGCTGCGTGTTTGCATCGCTTCTGTCTGGTCCGTCTTTCAGATGCGATCCAAGAATTGCATGTCATTTCTTGGATCACATCCGAAAGAAGGACACGACAGGCGCGAGGCAAACACGCAGCAGCGATCACTCATGTGAACGGCGCTTTGTGTTTATCATTGCCGGCAGTGATAAACTCACTGCTAATTGTTAGATGCGTCTCTGGGTCCGTTCAGATGGACCCAGAGACGCAACAGAAAAGTGGATGTTCACACGGACGCAAGATGCCATGTGAACATACCCTTAGAGCAGTAAGACCGTGGAACTCTCTGCCAGAGGAAATTGTCATGGTGAATTCAATAACGGAGTTCAAAAATGGTCTGGATACATTTCTGGAGCGTAATAATAAAGCAAGTTATACTGATTAGGATTCAGGATGGGGGATCGTTGATCCAGGGATTTATTCTGATTGCCAGATGGGAGTTGGGAAGGAATTTTTCCCTAAAATGAGGACGATTGACTTCTACCTCATGGGGGGTTTTTGCCTTCCTCTGGATCAACACTTTAGCAAAATAGGCTGAACTGAATGGACGTATGTCTTTTTTGGCCTAACAAACTATGTAACTATGTAACTATCCTCCTCCTCCACTTCCTCATCCTGACCATCATCAGAGGCCTGACTAGCATCATGCCTTGTACTCTGTGAGCTGAACTGCCCTCCTGCACCCACCCTGGACCTCGAACCACCGCCGAAAGAAGACCGAAACAAAAGGGAAGCAGTCGGGCCTTCAAAATCCGATGGCGAGTAAGGCTCTTGGTCCAACTCATCTTCCTCCATCAGGCAAGGGATGTGA
Source organism: Phyllomedusa bahiana (assembly GCA_025379985.1). Classification (NCBI taxonomy): domain Eukaryota; kingdom Metazoa; phylum Chordata; class Amphibia; order Anura; family Hylidae; genus Phyllomedusa; species Phyllomedusa bahiana. The sequence continues at coordinate 48,057 of JAODAL010028651.1, forward strand.
GTAAGTCTACCGATCCTAAGGGTGGCAAGGGGATTTCTCCCATTGTCGCACACCACCTTGCCTGCCGCCAGGTTCTTAGCACCCAGCCACAGGTCGGCCTGTGTGCGCATAGCCGCCCATAGCTCTTAACCTGTGTGTTGACGGTCTCCAAGACACATTGATTTCAGAATGGCTTGGTTTCTCTTGGCATGTGATGTGACCGGTCGAGGTTTTGGATCTGGACTCTGCACCATCCCAGCAGTGTTGAATAGTATCTGCTGAGCCCGAGACCCATCATCCCCAGAGGCACTGTTATCCACCCAACTCACCCAGTGAGCAGTCAGTGAGGTGTAATGCCCTTGACTGTTCTGACTAGTCCATGTGTCTGTAGTCAGATGGAGTTTGGTGGACACAGATGCAGCCAACGCACTGGAGATATTTTCTGCAACGTGGTGAGCCAGGACAGGGACAGCTTTTCTGGCAAAGAAATGCCTGCTTGGCATCTGATATTGGGGGCATGCCAAGGCCATGATGTGGCGGAACCCCTCTGGTTCCACCAGGTGGAAAGGCAGCATCTCCAAGGCCAACAGCCTGGCAATGCCAGCAGCCTGGCAATGCCGACACACCTGGTACACAGAAGGCTGGCTGGTGGACTGGCTGCAGGTCAGATTGGTGGAAGGGGAAGGTGTAGTCTGTGTTGCTGGTAGTGGGAATTGTCCGACAGTGTCTGGGACTGGGAATGGTACTTGCCGATGCTGTTCCAGCACAACGGCAGCAGAGGACCGCTTGGGCTTGGAAGTGGCGAAGGCAGAAGATGTCACGGTGGTTGGAAGCCTAGGACCTGTGTGGCCTTTTCTCTCCAAGTGATTCTTCCACAGCAATTCATGCTTTCCATGCATGTACCTGTTCATGCTGGTGGTGGTTAAATTCTTTAGATTCTTTCCTTTACTGATGTGTTGAAAGCAAAGCCGGCATATGATGTTGGTCGAATCTGAGGCTTGATGGAAAAAGGCCCATGCTTCACTAGTCCCAGACCTCTGTAACAGTGAAAACCTAGTAGTGGTGTTCCCCCTGACCATGGCTGGCGGATTAATGTCAGCGGACTTGTATGACCGCTCTCTCCCTGTCTGAGGCTGGACCCGCACTGAGACTAGGCCATTATCCTCCTCCTCCACAGATGATGCGCTCGCCAGCTGCTGCTCAAAAGAACATGTTGGATCCGCAATGTCATCATTATCACAGGTGATTTCCTCTTCCTGACAGCCTACATCCTGAAGCTGTGGGCTAGAAACCACAGGCACTGCAAGGCACCGCTGACCGCAGCGACGTACCAGCTTCCTCCTTTTCCTCTGAGGGCATTAGAGATTGGGCGTCAGAGCAGACAAAATCATTCTCTTTGGCCTCTTGATCTTTTGAAATGCCTTCTGACCCCAACTGCATTGTGTCATCAAAGAGCTCTTCGGAATATGGATTATCTAGAGCGGTCTATTTATTGGGTGACATTTGGCTTTCAGGTTGCACTGATGATGATGATGACATTTCATTTGTGTCCTTGACTGAGAGGAAGAGGAGGTAAAACTGCTGGATGAAGGTTGTGCGAATCACTGAAGAACGGATTGGCACCAATCTTCAGTAATGAGACACACAGGGAACCGACCAAATGATGACAGGCCTGGTGGTCTTACGACAGACGATGTGCTCGCTTGTGTGCTGTCCGGAACACTGGAAGGAGTGCCTTGTTTCATACCTCTATCTCCACGTCCTACACTCCTCCTTGCTTGCTTACCACCTCGAGTTCGCTCCATATTCAAAAATGTAAACAAAACAGAACTTTGGAGTAACCCAAAAATATGTTGCTAGCAAATACTAGTGTGAATAGATTTCTTTCTACGGAATATCTCTGTGAACAGTGCCTTATTCAACAACCCTTGTCAGCAACACTGCAAAAAACTGATTCCCTAAGCTAGCTGTCCCACCCTGAGTAATCTAACTAGCAGCTTTTCCTGTGTGAAATCGCTATTAAATGGTGTTTCTGCCCTCTGGCAAACCAGCTCACTGAACAGAGGCAGCAGTGTGTTCACTGCAGAGACTAAGGTGGAAATGGCGTTCAACAGGAAATACAGTGACATCCACAAACAATGCTCATGTGATTTTAGCAGTGAGAACCTTACACCCTCATTGATGATGTTTTTGAACCTCCCCTCCCCCTATGCTCTGCACTGATTGGTTGGCCGCCAAAACTGAAGTAAGCAGCTGAAAAAGGCGACGAGCGCCGCAAACTTGCGGCAAACTTAATTTACCTTCTGCCGAACGGTTCGGCTCAACACTAATCTTAGCCAATCATGATATTAACTGCATTGTAACGTATCGAAGCCTCTCATGTGATTGCAGTCTGCTAAACTGGGTGTCTAATCCTTTCATGTATGATACTGTGTTCTAAGCTGTTGTTGGCTAAATTAATGTAGCTAAACCTATAGTGTAATACTGTCCAGTGATCGACTCCTGACTCTTCTCTGAAGCAAGGAGAATGATAGATCTATCAATACCTACAGATTAGTGTGCAGTATTGGGGACATGAATGAAAACTGTCTAGTTGTAAGACTTTTGTTACCCATAGCAAACAATCAGCATTTTTTAAGAGCACTATGTGAAATGAAAGGGGAGCTCTGATTGGTTGCTAAGACCGAGAGAGGTTTGTGACCCTAAGTGTCTGTGTGAGTGTATATTTGTGTATAAATGTGTGTGAGTGTATGCAAATATTTAAATATGTGGCTGCACTGTTTTTGATGCGCCTATTGATGTGTTAAATACACATTTTACGCACCAATTTTGCATCAAAAAAGCAATTACAGTGTTGCATTGTTTTCATTGGGAATAGGCACCAAAGCTTATATTGTGACCTGTGGCCCATGTATTTACAGACACAGATTCCAAATCAATGCTGTGTAAAAAAAATAAAAAAAACTTGTACCTCTCAATTATTTATATGTTTTTCTTGCATATTTAGCATGGAAAAGATGACTTGAGCCAGAATTCGGACTGGCAGTGCAATGAGAAGGGCGGCACTTGGGAGCTCTGAGTATAACTGAATGCGTACGCTCAGCTATATTCACAACTCCCACAGGACCAAATGGGGAGGACGGGCGCAAGAAGTGGCGCCCTACTCGTTCTTATGCACGGTCCACTCACAGCTAGCTATAAGTGTGTAGGAAATTTTACCTTGTGCTAAAAAGTCTTCAGGATTTATCACCATAGGACTGGGCAAACCCTTTAATCCCTTAGTGACATTAGGGTACGCTGGTAGAGTGTGAGGCACTCTTTTTTTGGTCTTTTCGGCTTTTCGGCTTCCATGCAACAAATTGCATGTCTCCCAAAATGGTAGATATAAAAACTACACTTCAGTACACAAAATATAACCCTCACTCAGGTCTGTAGATGGAAAATCAAAAAATGTCATAAAATCGCACTGTAAAGCAAATAAGAAAAAATTCAAAGTAGTAAAACATAGCAAAAACGGCAAACATTTGGTATTTTCAGAATTGTACCGACCTGCAGAGTAAAGCTAATGTCATTTTTACCATACAGGGATAAACACTGTAACAACATCCCTCCTCCCCCATGTAAAGAAAAAAAAAAAGGAGCACATTTGTGTTTTTTTTCACATTCTACCTCAAAGATTTTTTTTTTCCCAGTCATTATGTAGTAAACATAAATGGTTCCCTTAACGACCGCCCACCATCTTTTGACGGCGAGCATTTCAGGAGATCTGCTTGGAGGAATGGGCCAACATAATTATTAGGGTATGTTCACAGGCGTTTTGCGGGGTGTATTTTGGCTCTAATTGCGCTGCATTACCCCCCAAAGGGCCCCCGAAATTTTTTTGAAATTTCATAGTTTCGTAGGGAAAAATTAATCAACGGGGCCGCTCCCCCCCCGCAGCGCATAGGTATGCGCGAATACGCTGTTAAACATACCCTTAGTTTTTAAAATTTTGTTGTTAATATTTTTTTGTATTTTGTATATATTTTTATCTGGGGGGTGGGTTTAGGTTTATTCTCTGAAAAGGGGTTTTTTAATCAAATAAACCCTGTGTATAGTGGAGGTTGATTAAAACTGATTCGCGGAACGCATCAGCGTTACTATCTCCCCCACCTTTTCCCTTTCAGTTGGTGTTTTTATTATATTTTATTAAAAAAAGGACTTGCTTTTTTTCAGAAGATTTGGGGGGCTGCTGGTTATAATTTAGGTGCCAGATTTTTTTTTGTTTGGGTATGGGTTAAAATAGAACCTTGAAACGTGCAAAACTTTTTAAAAAAATCTTTATAAACTTAAAAGCCCGACATTTTAAACCTTACATAAGGATGTAGTCTCTAATTTTAAAAAGAAAAGAAAACTTTGCTCAGGAGTTTTGTTTCGACCTCCGGTCGTTTAAGTAGTTCATTCGTCACTCCGGTGAGCACGAGACGCCAGTGTCCGAAGATCGATATGCCCTCCGTGCAACGTTCCGGGGGGCTTGCTCCTCCCTTTCCCCAGGCAATACGCATGTATACAGCTTCCTTAAATAGTGGGATTCGATTTTAAAAGATGGGAATATTTGGGAAGAAACCATTTTTTGAAAAACTGTGCAAGAATTTTGCGGAGACACCAATTTATGTGAGCTACGATGGTGTTTTTGGGAAGGTCTTTTGTACCGATTTTTCGCTGACCAATAAATTGTAAAGACGTAAGCTATTGGATTCCACATTAGAATCCAACCCCCAAGGATTTAAATGAGAGTTTGAATTTGAAAGTATTTTAGAAATTAAATAGGTGGTTTGGAATAAAATTGGTAAAAGGAGTATGTATATTTTCTTGTATACCCCGCAGAAAAAGTTAATTGTTTTTTTTGATTTTAACATATTTAAAAACTGTTACTATGAGTA